>JABEVN020000775.1:0-28188 GCA_013146195.2 Codonopsis lanceolata | reverse complement strand
TCATTCATTAAAGCATTCACCAATTACTAGGATTTCAAATTTTAAAGCACCCTTGTTGTAAATTATGGGATCATTCAAATTGTTAAAAAAAATTAAGCGTACAAAAAACATAAATGAGGAAATGTGAAAATTGTTATCAAAACTAGACGGCCTCCTAACAAAGGTCTAGGCCAACCACTAGCAAGTTGATACACACCTAAATTTTCAAGTCTAGGATTTTCCATCACATTTTCTTCCTCCCATTTTGTTCAAATTCTTTATCAACAATTTCGGGATTAGCACGGTTTCAAGATTTTCCTCAATTCGGTTTGCATACATGGTTTCACATCAATAGAATTCAACACATAGGGTTGCTCCACCACAATTGGAGCCAGGGAGGGGTGCAACAATAGCATTTAAAGGATGAGCAGGTAACAAGTTAGGAAATTCGGTTTCGTCAAACACTACATCCTTACAAATGACAAGTCTCTCGTCATTGTCATCTCAACCACAATCTATACTCTCTCACCCCTCTCCAAATACCCTAAGTAAACACAACGAACCGTAGGGAGTTCAAGTTTGTTATTCTCTCGATGAATGTAAGCAACACAACGAAAAACATGCAAGTTAAAAAATCAATTTCACAGAAAAACACAACTTGAGGACATCTATTACCAAGCGGGATAGAAGGGGACCTGTGAACATAGGCGGCGGAAACAACCACCTCTCCCCAAAACCTATGGGAGACTCATCGAAGCAAACATGATCTCACCGTTTAACAGTTCTATTCATAGCCGGCCAAATTGCAAGGGAAAGATTTTTCATGGTCAATCTCACTCTCAACGGAATCTCTCGAACTCATCATACATACTCTAACCCCTTATCCGCCCTAAGTTCCTTGATTTTCGCTTGGTTTGATTTTCAATCAAAAGTTTCCATGTTTTAAAATTTCCAAAAACATCACTTTTATCTTGCATAGGAAAAACCCATACTTTGCTTGAAAAGTCATCAACAATAGATAACCACTATCTATTCCCACCATGTGAGGGCTCACACATAGGACCCCCACACATCCGCATAGATCAAATCGAAGATGATTTTTAAAAGTGAATTTTTCCAGGGGGAGGCGAAAACTGACCCTTTGATGTTTATAAGTCACAGAAGTATCACATAAAGGCACACAAGAAATCACATCATCAACAAAAGATTCATTTTTGTGAAAAATTTCTAAGCCTTTACTACTCAAATGTCCAAGTCTTTTATGCAACAAATCATACTTTTCATTCTTAAAACATTTGTTTGATTTTCAAGAAAAGACACCGATAGCATTGCAAACATACAAACTCTTGTTTTTAGCTTTGAAAATCATCAAATTGCCCTTAGTAATTTTCATCATACCCTTACCCCATCTACCCTCTAACCCATCATCTTTAAGTGAAGACAAGACATCAAATTATTGCACAAATCAGCACATGTCTCACATTCTTCAAATTAAAAACATTTCGAATCAAATTTCAAGTAAATATCCGATTCTAGCAATAGGACAAATTTTTCATTGGCCACGAAACAAATCTAGTTTCTAATTCTTTGTAAGAGCACAAAATATTTTTGAAAGGTGACATGTGATAGGAACAACCAGAATCAACTAACCATTCATTTTCGCAAGAAAACATGGAATGCACATAATTCAATGCATCATCAAATAATTCAGTTACCACAAAAACATTAGCACCGTTCTAACAACAAGAAGCCACATTACAATCGTTTTGTTGTTTTTGATATTGACTTTGATTCATGTTTTCCTTTTTAGGATTAGGGCAATCTTTCCTAAAGTGCCCAATTTCTCCACAATTGTAACATTTTCGACCTTTAGTTCTCCATTCGCACCTACTTTGCTTCTATTTCTTCCATTTCGAATTTTGATTTATGCCTTGGTTACGATTTTGATTGTTTTCCGTTCATTATTTCTTTCAAACGCCCTACTCTCTCACCATATTAACCTCATCGGAGTTCGATTTACCTTTCTAGCACCATTTAAATCTAACTCTTTTCCTTTAAGACTCAAAATCACCGTGTCAAGAGTAATCTTATTCCTACCGTACTTAAGAGCAGATTTCATGTCGACATAAGATTCATGTATCGCATTCAAAAACACAATCGGGTATAATCATCTATGTGTTCATCACCGGTTTGTTTAATATCTTCAACTAATTTGGTAAACGCCAATGTTGTCTTCCCCTGTCTTTGTTTAAATCTAATTTAAAACCGAATTTTTTCCGTAAGATGAATTTTACTCCAGAGTTTTCTCAAAGTAAAGTTCTTCTAATTTTTCCCAAAGACTTTTGGCATGTCGGTGTTTACCACATTTTTCGATAATCGACCGAGACAAGTTCAAGTTAAAGGATGAGTAGGCACTTTCATCCATTTCACGCATAGCTTCTTCAGA
The DNA here is from genome assembly GCA_013146195.2 of Codonopsis lanceolata. NCBI lineage: Eukaryota > Viridiplantae > Streptophyta > Magnoliopsida > Asterales > Campanulaceae > Codonopsis > Codonopsis lanceolata. The sequence continues at coordinate 25,763 of JABEVN020000775.1, read as the reverse complement.
GGTGTTTTTAGCAAACTCATGAGTTATGGCTTTGAAAACTTTTTCTTTAATTAAAATACTTTTCATTTTTTGTTGCCAAATCGAAAAGTCACTTTTACCATTAAAGGGTTCCAAACCATAAGACGATGAAGCATTTTTAAACAATTACTAATGAATAAAATGCGATTTTTAAAACTTCAAGAAAACAAGCAGCAAGTGATCTAAACAACTAAACAAGATTTAAAGAAAAATGCCAACTAAACAGGAGAAATAAATAACAATAACGAAACCACCAAAAAATAATGTAACAACAAACCCAAGCTAAGAAATAATGTAAATATTTCTACCGATCTAAAATCGAAAGTAAAAGAAACGCAAGGGTAACCGAAGCTCACCAGAAACTCGTAGGAGAGAGTTTCTAATATATTTTGGATTGAAGGGGACTCTACCATGGTACGAGGATGCGGGTGGCTCGATACCACCGTTGTGTGATTCCACCACACTAAAAGCCCGAACAGCCCCGCACAAAATCGAGTAACCGATAATTACAGACCCAAGATTAAATAACAGATAACACTAGTTATTACAGAATAACTAAATAAGCACCTATCAATTACAAACCGGGGTGGGGATAACATTTAATCACAGGGTCAAACAAGAAATAACAAACTTAATAACTGTTAACACAGTCCGCATTTCCCAATTGTTATGGAAGAACGTAAAGGAAATACGCTATGAGAAGAACGAGAAAACCAACATAGTTGCAAAATAGAACGAGTTAGTATCACGGATACATGGCAATCAGTAAAAGTATAATAGCAACGATCGAGCACTACGTCGCCGTACCAAGACACAACTCCCGTGAATCGGTTGAACACCTCGGCTAGGCTCTCGTCGGCTCAAACACCATTTCACCGGCCATATCCACCAACGAGTCCAAAGGAACCAACACACCACGTACCCAAGGTCAAAGCATCACTAAGAACAGGCTTGACCACTACTCCGGCAATAATCCGACAGATGGACAGAAGGGACAGCTGGAGAAGATGACAGAACGGACAACTCACCAGCCCAACCACCATGACCCAAAACCCAAGCACTCTTAGCTCACTCTCACACTCGTTCACGGACACTCACGGGAAGAACGACAAGAACATAATCAATCCTCCACGGGTAACAACCACCAGATTTAGGAACCCTCGAACTCACAGTCTCACAAAGAAAGATGACGAAGAGTGATAACCATCCTAAATCTAAGGCCATCAATTGGTCAATACTATTGCTACTCCATCCGATCCCCAAACCCAATCCCAAATTTGGGGTTTGCTATTATTTACCCCAAATTTGGGGTTCCACTGTAGCATTACCCCAAATTTGAGGGTGGGTCCCATGCCATTAAATTAATTTTTAATAATTATATAATTGTTAAAATTATTTATATTATAATTTTTTTATTTAAATGTATTAAAAATTAATAAATACCTAATATTAGATAATATAAATTAGATAACATTTTTAATTCAATAATTTTATAACATCTTTTTCTATTATTTGTAGATTTCGTTTACAAATAAAAAAATAAATTATTATTATACTAATTATAGAACACTAATTTCACATTTAAACTAAAAAAATGCATACATATTAAAATTTAAAATTATTATAACATTTATAAACTTAAAATTATTATACATATTTGTGGTGTTTTAATGCATACATTAACACACCACAAATAAAATGACATACAATTTGAAAAACACTGATACATAACTTCAAAAAAAATACATAACTTAAAAAAAGACATAAGTAAAAAAACTGACAAATAACTTAAAAAGACATACAATTTAAAAATATGACCAAGAAAAACTTAAAATAACAATACTAAACATTAATAATATTATAAACTAGACAATAGCTAATATTCTGGAGATGACTTGTTGGTAGACCAAATATAACTATTAAATATACTAAAATTATTAGTTGTGTAATCTTAATAATAATTATTTAAAAGGTTAATAGCAAATTAATATACATGTTGATAAATAAAGTAAAAGAAATAAAAATAGAATATGCTAAGGAATATTCTATTTTGGGTGAGATTTGGGGTTGTGGGTTGGAGTTAAAATAGTGTTTGGTGCTGAAATGGATCAAATTTGGAGGTAAAATCTGACCAAATTTAGGGTTTTTTGTTAGAAATGACCTAAGGTGACAGTAAGGAGAAAGAGAGACGCACTGTACTGCTATCGGGTTTTCCTTGTGCAATGCTCACGCAAACGCCTTACACGGCTCTACACTCATAGCTCTCTCACTCATGCTCTTCTCTCTCACGCTCTGTTCTCAGTAAAATGACGAAAGGAAGGCGGCAATATAAAGGGCGGCTGACGGACAACAAGGCACAAAAAGGTTACACAAAAAATAGGATAAGGTGGGAATGAGCTGTCATCCATGATACCTTAAATCACAATGAAAGGCAACAAAGGGGCTTCTCCAAACAAAGGATGGGCTGCACAGGGAGTTGGGCCAAGACCATAGTGGACTTAGAGAGATAAATAAGGAAAAGGCTGCCACAACATAACTGATTTTGGGCCTCCAATTTTCTAACATTATTATTATTATTATTTTTTTTTTTTAGGGAAGCAGGGCGGCACCTACGGAATTTATTAAACTGAAAAACCAAAACACTGAGGGGGACAACCAAATTTACCCAAAAACGGGGGACAAAGGAGCCTTACCTCTAAAAATAAATACAAGGACACCGAAAAACTATTTCCTATAAGTGTAGATGCCAAGAGTCCAAGTCAAGATGACGGATCGCCCTAGGGCAACCTCTCTCGATCTATACACTTTAGAATCCCGATGATTATGAGCAAGACAAGCCAACTTATCGCCACCGAATTACCCTCTCTAAGAATATGAGCGAGATGGTCCTTAAGTTCTCCTCGCATTCAAGAAATAATACCGCCTTGACAGTCCCGAGGCTTCGATAAAGAAAGAAACACGCCCAAAGAATCGACTCCACCAAGACTCCTCGCAATCCTAAAGAGATACAATGATTTAAACCTCCCGAAGAGCCATCACTTCGAAACATATTTGTGCCTTGACCATACCACGAAGAAAAGGCCAAAAGCACCTTCCCTCATGATCTCTAAATATGCCACCACCACTAGCAAAACCATTGATTGAAGAGCCATCGTGTTGAGCTTGACACGCCCAATACTGTGGGCTTCCCAAATAACCCATCGACCCTTCTTCACTTTCGATTTAATAATGGGGAGAGAAAGTTGAATAGCAACAATCTCCCTAGGAGGCATGACCGACTTTGGATCAAGACATGCAAAGAAACCTAGCATATCATTATGAACAGCCTTCTTAATAAATTCAATGACATATGAACACCATCAAAACCGCTCCGAATGAAAGCACGCGATCTCCCAACAAACGAAAACAAATGCACTAATCGAAATGCCCCAACCGCGATCTACAAGAAGAATGCAAAATCCAGAATCCAACAAATGCCGAATCGAACCGATATGCGAGATCTTATGCGAGGCGCCGCAAAATAATCCCAGATCCTTAGCAACCCTCGATTGAAAAAAAAGATGGGTAATAGATTCACCACGGTATCAATCGGCAACAAACACATTTAGATGCTAATTGAATCAAGAGATTGTATCCGAGTCCACCGCGCACTATAATGAATCGCCTGCAGAAGCCACCGATCGCTTTTAGGAAGCCAAGGAACCCAGATTTTATGAGCCCAAGCCATGCGCAAGGAACGAACTCGCTGAAGGAGGCTCGGTCAGGGGGGATCTGGCCGAGGAGAAAGAATTTTTTGGCCGTAGATAGACTTAGAGCTGGAGATAGGAAAGAGAGGTCGGAGGCTATGGTGGATATGGGGAGTTTGGCGTAAGAGAAGAGAGAGATGGATCGATTGGTCCAGAGAAGAGAGAGATGTAGATTCTCTCATGGCACACGCCATAAATGAATTAAAAGAAAACAAATATTTTTTTAAAAAATATTTGGCTTAAATTTGAAGTTCTCAATCAAATGATGGCTACATTCTTTCAATACTTTGGAGTGTATTGTGAGTTTGTGATGGAATTATCAATGTGTTCGAACTTGTAGTTATTTTTCCATTCCTTCCCCACATTTCTATAAAAATATTACGTGTGAACAAACACCTCGAGGTCGTTAACATTTAACAATAGAACCCTTAAATGTTACACCGAAAACCCCTAAATACAACATCACTTAAAAAGTTAAGTTACTAAACTGTCCTCCTTCCATTTTAAAAGAACAAAATACTAAATTTTAAAATAGCTTTGTTTATCGAACTGCCCTCCATCCATTTTTTAAAAACTCATTTAAAAAAACTCATTTACTAAACTAAATGAAAGGCAACACTGAATCTGATGACCTAACCCCTAAAGTCCAAAAAAAAAGAAGAAGAAAAGTAAGGAAAAGGAAGTAAACTTTCTCTGCTGGCGACTCTATCTTCTATCTCCCTCTCGGTGGGGTCTCTTATACTCCTTGTCGGCGAGCCCGTCTTCGATCCCACTCTCCGCCGACGCCTCTCAGTCTCTTTTCAAACTTTCTAAGCTTCAAGGTGAGTGCCGACTCCACCTCTGGACCAATCGATCCATCTCTCTCTTCTCTTACGCCAAACTCCCCATATCCACCATAGCCTCCGACCTCTCTTTCCTATCTCCAGCTCTAAGTCTATCTACGGCCAGAAAATTCTTTCTCCTCGGCCAGATCCCCCCTGACCGAGCCTCCTTCATCTCAGCACCGACTCCAAGTCCGCCCTCCATTCGGCTTCTTACTCCTTCTCTCCAATTCCGGCCAACAATGGCCTTGGCTAAGTCAAATCTGTCTCCAAGTAGTCGCCACCATCTCATCTTACTTTGAGAGCTCTATCATCGACCCCTGCACAATTTTCCAGTTCCAGCGGCTATCCAAATTCCTATCAAGCAATTATGTTCAAACAGCAAATTATGGGTGGGTTAGAGATGATTGGTTTTGTCATTTTTTAAAATTGAATGGCAGAGAAATGACGTGTTCATCAATTTGTGCATTATAGAGTTGCTTATGTTTCAATTGAACCCCTTTGTGTTTCTAATATGACATAAAGGGAAGAATTGTTATTTAAAGGGGGCAAAATATGGATTTCACTCATATTTAACGGTGGATCTAACGTCCATCCAAAATATGGGCACGCTTGCATCATTAATTTAGTTCAGTGGCCTCATTGCAAGTTTTAAACTTTCGGTGGCCACATTGCAATTTTTTGAAAAGTTGGGTGGCCAAATGGAGGGTTTTGCCAAAGAATATTTATATCTCACGCATTGAATGTTTTCATTACTTGAGATGATAGAATTTGATGTCGCCTAACCAAGATCTCAGCACAAACTTCACTACAAGTCATGGCCTTTAAACGGGTATTGATGCAATTTAAGTTGCCCGTGGATCTGTCTAAATTTCTCCTTAAGCCTCTGTATCTGCAAAATACCCCACCATTGAACAAATAAGATTTGAATGACCAAGGCTAAGACCATTAGTCACCTTTGAAAAGAATGACATATATTTCAAGAATTAATATCCGCTTCATCTCAATTTATGTTTCCAGTTTTCGTTGTCCTAGTGAATGCTACAGATTAGTAATGTCAAACACATTATCCAAGTCCTCAAATGCAGATTCTAGATCCTCATGAAGAAGTGCAGGAAATTTGTCCACAACTGGCATTAAGAGAAAGAAATTGAACTGCAAAGATAAGCCACACCAAGTTCATATATATTTGTGAAAAGTCTACGCCAAGTTCATGATACTGCCAACCAGTAGAACTCTCCAGGGCATTTCATAACATATTATACGGTAAACCTGGTGCAATGTAAATGACACGACAAGGCCTAATTAAGGCCTAAAACCATAAAATGTGAACATAATCCTCTATTACCATAGTTAAACAATCTCACTGTATTAATGTTGTCACTAATCCCGAGCATGAACTGTGGGAATCATTGCCTTGGGACTGGCTAATCGATAATTAAAATAAACAGATCAAGAACCACATGTAAAACAACAACTTGTCACCCTTTCATAGAGGACCTTGGCTGGTATAGCATGATTGAAAAATCATTATAAGTGTGCATTTTGAATTTGTTTGCATGTGAAACACAATTTTTTATGTGGTTGATTTCTTTACAGTGATAATGACTAATATTTCTATATTTTAAGGGTGAAAAGAACTGTAGAAGGATCTGTAGCAAATAAGTAAAGCGGTGCCACAAAGGAAGTAAGGAAATAGATGGAATACTTGGGTGAAGGAGACATACCGGAAAGCAAAACTATCTTCAACTATGGCCTTTGCATTTGAAACATCACACATGCCATGAAGCAGATCCAGGGCACGTCTTCGTATACTGCATTGGAAAGAAAAAAATCAGTGTGGGAATCAGCACATTGTTTAGCCTACCTGAATCTAAGTGTACGACACTTTGTGGGGCTGTTTGCAAGGAAGTATGGTAACTATGGGCCACCTGATGGACTGGATAATGTAAAGTGGGTACTTGAGAATATTCAGACTTCTGTTGATCCTGAACTATTATGATATGGATGGAAAGTACAGTTTTAATTAGTTGCATGCAATAGTTCATTCGTTACAAATATTTACTCGTATTTACCATGCGAAATCCATGGGATTCTCCTTCATACTGTACAAGAGAAACTGGTAACCCTTTTTTCTTCAAGGCCGAATAAATTTTACGAGATTGCTCTGGATTCACAACCTGTGAACGACATATTTTAAACAAAATATCGGTTAAATCTCCCACAAAAAGTCATCAATCTGAAATATAAATTATTAGCAAGTGTATGCCGTTTTGGAGCCAACTTGAGCTATCTAATCTCGTACAAACATTTAGTTGCTTATACATGGAACATGTAAGCATAAGCTAAAGTGAAATCCTAATAACAGGAATAGAGGAAAAGGAATGCAAGAACTTTTCATGAAGCCGCATACCATATCCTCCAATCCTTGGAACAAGATTATGGAGAAAGAGAATTTATCAACAAAATTGATAGGAGACCTCTCAAATAAAGCAACTTCACTCCCTGTATCAAAGAAGAGAAGGCCGCTAGTGAAACAAATAGAATCAACATAAATTACACCTTAACTCAGCGTCTCAGCCTTTCTCCCAATTACTTGGTGTCGGCTAATCAACATAATCACAGAGTTCTAAATATACATACAAACCAGCACGCCAAGCAAATAAGAAAAATATTACTCCGTATATTTACCTGCAAGATTCCTTATATAATGGGATTCAAACTTGTGCATGTCTGCGCTGAGTGAGTTCAGATCAGCTAACTGTTCATTCCAAGAGAGAACATTAGTTCCCACATCTTTCATGACAAACTTATTAGCTAATTGTTTGGATTTAAGTGTCTGTCACTGTCCAAACATCATGAAATCGTAAAAACTATAAAGAACTCCTTAACTTATTCATAAATATTCAATCCCAAGTGTCATGATGGCTTATATGGTACAAATTACATCTAGACTCGCATCACTTTTTTTTTTACTTAAATCTCTTAGTTTTTCCTTACTGCTTCTATATGTACCAAATATCATATCAATTAAATCCAATCAATGGGTACTTGGGCTTGAGTTTCAAATTTCACAGGTGTCAAGTTAAGCCATGTAAGTATAATCCAGATTTGGATTAGGAGATCAATGTCCATCACATTTACATTCTTTCATACCGTAGCTGGAAATGGACCTTTGAGTCGTTCTACACTTGGTCAGTATTCATGAAAAAAATTATTTGCCTATAAATATACATGCTGTTGAATGCTTACGTTCTACTTCTATGTAAAGTAGGCATCAAAAAGACATGGGAGGGGCCAAATACCATAACACATATGAATTTTTCCACATAATTAACCACAGAATGGATTTTACTCAACACAAAATGTATTTCCAGCATGGTATAACCAACCCAAATTATATACACAATTATATGCATCTTTCTCGGCTAATTGTAAACCATTACTCAGTGATGCAGATTTGCAGTACAGTCTAGTAAACTCGCACCAAATAGGGAAGCTCCGGCCTTGAATGTCTCTCTGAAAGCAAGACATGCCAATGTTGTGTAACCACCAGAAGAACACCCAGTTATGCAAAGAAGCTCACTATCAACCTTTCCGCAATCCACCTTTACCAACAATTATTAGCAGCACAGCTAAAAGCACGACAGAAAGTGAAAAGGTTCTTGAGCTACCGATGTTCAGTTTTTCAAGCATATCTGCTTCTACTCACAACTTCTCTACATCTAATAAGCTTGGAGAGGGTGGTTTCGGACCTATTTACAAGGTAAGTAATTCCAATAAACATTATAAAGCTTTTAAATTCACAATGGCGCTGAAGCTTGTGAGGACATTAGTAAAAGAATCTCCTAATTTGCGAAATCTTTATCAGCATAAGCTAACACACAAGTCCTTTATGTGCAAGATCAAACCTGGCTTGCTGGGACATTTAGATCCCCTGTCAACTTTATTGCCTCAACATACTCAAATAACTCGTCATAACAGCAACCTGGTCAGAATATAACAATTACCACAAAACTCAATTGCAAATTGAAAGAAATGAAGGAATATCAAGATTGTTCATTATCTCAGGCATTATAATCTAGCTATACTGTCTTCCATATACAACTCTTGGAAGACATCTCATAAATCAGAATACTAAGTTTAGTAAAACAAGCATAACACATCAATCAATGACTGGCGCTAAATGTGTAATGAATCTGAATGCAGTATTCATACACATTAATCTGTCAATTGGCAATGATGCAACAATACAATAAAACCAAGAAATGAAAGCAACTTCTTTCTAATTCCTTCATGTTCAACAGGATGCTGGACCTCATTTGTAAGATGCACATAAGACCTGTGTGTATCATCTTCTACCCCATTAGTTACACCTTTCAATTGTGAAGGTAGGACATATTTTTCGATATTCACTCGGTTTGATAGGAGCTCTACAAGACACTTTGACCATGCAAAAGGTCAAAAAAGGGGAATTATATCTATTTATTCAAATGTCCCAATCAGTTTAATTATCAGGGGTTCCAACCAGTTCAGTAAATTGTTCATGTGTTCATCATATATTTTAACGCTCCCCACTTAAAAATATTTTATTATATTTAAAAAAAGACACCAGCATATTAATCATATTTAGGTACCATAGTACTGGACCTTGTCATAAAACTGAACAACTGTATAAAGTAACTTGAATTAGAAGGATATTTGTTTTCGATGGGTCTAATTTTGTATGCTTACTTAGTTTCGTGGCTTAGGGTCTCACTTAAGGACACAAACATGGATTTGATGAGGAAATGGGAAGGGCCAAAAACTCTAAGAAGAAAAGCTGTGTAATGTCATAGTTTCTATCCTCCTGCAATGGAGGGATATAAGTAGTAAAACAGAAGTTCAACTTCTTTCTTTCTCATATTTTACATTGCAACGCTTAACAAGGAAAGTTGATTTCCTTTCCTTCTTCACATGAAATTCTTGAACCATATAGACTAGTATGGTCAAGAGCAAGCAGAGTAGACTAGTATGGTCAAGTCCACTAGGATGAAAAACAAGTGGTCCATTTGTTTATGCCCACAGTTCACTACCTAGTACCAAGCTATGAACCTAGCTATAAACCTATGAAAACGACCATATGCCACCTTCAAAATATAGTGTTAGACATAAATGCATTTCAATTTCCTACACAGTTATGTGTTGCATGTGGCCCATTTACCGAATCCACTTGCTGTAGTTAAACTTACAACTTCCACAGTATTCTAACTACTACCCTTGCTTATTTGATAAATAAATAATAATAATAATAAATAAATAGATAAAAGCGTGAGTCTGATTATTAATGGATGGTATTGTAATAATAAGCTGGGATGGAGGAGCACAACCATACCTGAGTTGTGTATTAAAACACCACCAAATTCTTCATACTTGATAAAATTAAAATTCTGAACAAACCACTCAAAGCACAAAAGAAAGAAATATGAACAAGAAGAAGAAACATGCCACCAGCCGATTCAAAAATCATGAGATTAGAGCTTTAGTCAAAATTAACATGATTCAGCTACCAAACAAGAAGAATAAATGCAGCCTCAATCATCCAAAATATAGTGTTAGACATAAATCCATTTCAATTTTGAGAAAACCAACTGGTCAACTACTCCCTCCATCTTGTCAAAGAGTCACTTTCCTAATGTTTTTGGTAAACTTGATAAACTTTGACCATATAAATTTGTTTGTTGTTACACAATTATAGAAGTTGAATGGAATATTTTAGTTTTTAGTGATTGAAATTTTATAATCTAAAACAGAACAAATGAATGTCACATATTGATTTGATGTGTACACAGACTCCATGAGGGAACTGGGGCACGGGATGGGGGGTATATATTAATTACAAACTGAACTAGAAACGAGCAATTTAGTATTTAGTGCACCCCAAACAAAAAATTCAATAAACCTAAACAAAAAGTTCAGTCTACAGTCAACAATGGAAGCTCATAATCAAAGCAATAACTTGAAGCTAAGCTAAGTTCAATACTTTCGTAAAACATGGACCCTTATTGACTAGCTCAAAATCAAAGCATAATTTAAAGACCAGATAAAGTTCAGTACTTTCATAAAACATGGACCACGATCACCATCTCCAAATCGAAGCTAAGGTTCAATTCAGTAACTAAAAACAACCCAAACATCATCTACAGAAACGTAATATCCTTCAATTTCTTAGCGTCCAAACAAAAACCTCTAACATTATTGCAGATAATCAAACCGAGAAAAACACATAACATGAGCTAAGATTAGCAGACTGAAACACTGTAATAGATAACTAAAAACATAAATGTAACGACATACACGTATTTTTGAGTCTTACCATTGTGACCACCGGGGGGTAGGAGGGGAGAAGGGAAGAGAAATGACCGGAGAGGCAGAGAATAGTTGAAAAAGAAGGCTATCAAAAACCCTAGCGCATTGTTTATGCCAAGAGCAAGCAGAGTAAACTAGTATCGTCAAGTCCACTAGGATGAAAAACAAGTGGTCCATTTGTTTATGCCCACAGTTCACACCTAGTACCAAGCTATGAACCTAGCTATAAACCTATGAAAACGACCATATGCCACCTTACCAGGAAAGTGCCGATATTTCATAAGAAAACCAACTTCTATTAGCAAACAGGGACGTGATTGTTACCTATATATCATGAAACGCATCCACTTGGCTAACTCGTTGACAATTTAAACTCCGGGTCAGAATGGCTGTAGTTGTGGTGCTAACAAGCAATTATTTACAAAAGAATCAAGAAAATATGAAAACTGAAGGTAAACTTAAATAGCAAAGAACAGAGAAAGTACGAAAACTGTAGGTGAACTTGAATAGCTCTTCCTTGGAGCAAGAATCAGGAGAATCAGGGCAGCTGGCATACTGATCTCTCACTTCTATGAAATAAAGGCTTTTCCTCCAAGTTTTGGAGTTCCTTTTCAATTAGAAGTAGGATTTTTTTTGTAAGCCTTTTTAAGGCAATTTAATTCAATGAAATGGCATTTTTTTGGTGTCAAAAACATTGAGCAAAGAACGAGTTCGTTCTTCTTTTTATTCTTCTTCCTAAGGTGAGTGAAGCCTTGGTGGTTGGATCAACGATGTTCTTTACGACAAGTGAGTGAAGCTTTTCCGGTGAAGCCGAATTTATTCTAGGTTGCTTGGAATAAGAGAGAATTCTTTGGCATAAAGAAGGGTCAATACAAAAGTTGGAAGTCACTGCTTTTTTTTCTTGAAAAATTAAAACATGGCCAGTTGAAACCTAATGCCAATTCCAAAGCCTGCGCTAAACCCAATGCCTACACGATGGGCGGCGAGTCCAACATTAATGCATGATACTATAAGCCATCCCTATTTCACTTTCTACCCAATGGTGAATTCTCATTTGTGTTTTATCCTAGCACATGGCAATAACCAAAGCACTATTCCTGTATATGGACTGTTGGGAGTAACGAATTGGTTCCAGACTTAAAACTGAGCATTATCAACAGAAAGTAGCTTCATCCCATGCTTGAGGCCAATTTTCACTATTTCACTAAGAAATTTCCTCTATTCATATCATATTCCAAGTATACCATACATCCAGCCAACCATGCCCGCCAACATATTGGGATGATCCAGAAGTTTACAGTGTTTTTGTGGATACTGTACAAATCAACATAATACAACTAAGTGCAGCTTACCATGGCATCCATGTTAAGATGTTTGTGTATACAAGTGTTCACTGGTATCTACATTGGTAAATAGATAAAGGGTAAAGCAGTGGATACTAGAATCTTTGGTGAATATCAAACTAGTCTGACTGTCCTACTTCCTAGCCATACAATTATACAATATGAGGGCTTTGTTTCCTTCTTATTGTCAAGAAAATCTATAACAGGATCAGATCCAAGACAAACTAAAAAATTTCCTCAGCCCTTGAGAATATAGAGATATTGGATATATTCCGGCATTCCAGAATCAAATTAACTGTCAACACATATATTTAAACTCAACATCCAATTACCTCAATCCAGCTGCAACACTCTTTATGCTGAGTTCCCTGCCAATTTCATCATTTAAATTAAGACTGGACTCTACTCGAACTCCCTAAAAACCAAACTAATGCAATCAGACTTTGCTTTGATATCTTGAACAAGCAAAATACGAAGGGTAATATTTTTGCGTAGCATATTAAGTCAGTGAATGTTTCTATTACTCAATAAAGTGACTGATAAAAGAGGAAAATACAACATTTCCTATCTATAACCACCCAAATATGATCTCCTTAGAGACACATAGAAGAACCAACGTTAAGTGGACGACCACTATAAGTTTACGAAGTAACTAAAGACAGCACAATCATTTACCAGGCACTCCCCATAAAATCCTCTGCCCAGCCGAACACTGAAGACCTTGTCCAATAATTTTGATGCTGCACTCTGCCTACTAGATCTATAAGAGTTTCCCTTAGGGAGTAAATTTATGGCACTTAGCTCCAACAGCTGTTCAAAAGAACAGTTTAAGCTAGGTTAAACACCGGTCAAGAAGATATGCAATAGAGGGTGAAACATACTTTTTTTTTATAGTAATATGAATTAGAAGAAAGTGGCGGGGGGACCCCATAAACAAAAAACAATGACAAAACAAAGGTAATAGAAAAACCTTACTGAATGGCCGGATCACAACCCTGAAGAACCCTAAACAGCAACAAGCCAAGACAAAAAATTAAGTACACTAGATTCTCAACTCAAGCTCGCCCAAAAATTCCATAAAAGGAAGAGGAGCAATGGGGTAGCTGTGGGAACCCAATGAAAAACCAAGAATTACTAAAACTCAACTAGGAACGTTTCCTGTATCAAAAGCCCAGTGAACTCAGTTCTTTCTATGTATGTTCAGAGACGAGCACATATAGATCAGACATGCTAAATGGCTAACACGAGGTTTCTAATAAGAACTTCAGAGATGCGTGAAAATTTCGAGAACAAGGCTAAGTTCTTATTTTGAGAATGAATATATGCATATTATAGAATTATCTTTCGAATTTCAGATTAAGCTATTGCATGAGTTGGGGATGAAGTTCAAGCAATATCAAGTAAATAGTTCCTTGTATATAGTATTCATTTACATTACAATTTACAGTTTTCACTAGTTTCCTATAGTAAAATGTCTATTACATGCATGACTAAATGAGTATATTGTAGTCTTGCACTTGCACATATATGTATATGAAAAAGAACTTTTTAAAAGAGTAGGCTAAAAAGAAAACATGTCTTAATGAAGGGTAGTTAGCTCTTCCTTAGAGACACAAGCTCAAAACTTCCTCCTAGATTATGAACAATGCTCATACCACTTTTCCCCATACCATAAAACACATAATGAGGCAGTGGTTCAGAGAGAGGAGAGACGTAAAAGTTCGCTCGTTCTAGCATTTCTATTTTCATTACCATTCAACATAACTATGTCTATCCAGATTCTGTTTGGTATTACTCATCTCCCAGCATTAGAGTAAATTATGAACTTCAATGTCGAAAACATATGGTCCCTCGCGACATCGTAATTTATCATGTATGTTAAAACTCCCGAGCAGAGGAAACTTGAATGCATTACAATAACAACATTCGTATATTTCAAGTCTTTGATGAATGAAAGACAGACTAATGGTGTAAAATTCTTCATTTTTTCCTGTTTAACAATTTCACTGGGAATAAAATCTTAAAGCCAATGACTAATGGTGTAAAATTCTTCAAATCGAAAGCACCTGCCAACCTCTGAAGCATAAACCGAACTGGACCCCAAACATTGCCGAGAGAGGCACAAAACTAGCCAAAGACACAAGACAAAAAAACACAACACCATGGATAAACACCTGAAGCTAAATGAATCATGAAAAATACCTCGGTTCTTCACATACAACTCATAGTCCTACCTGGGTTTGCATCAAAATTTAAAGAATAACCATCAATTTTATAGAATTGTTACCTGTGTATTCGAACTGGTAGGTTAAGAATAAAGTGTCTTGCGTACTCCTAATTGCTTCTGATAACCTATAAACAAAACACTAGTTAAGTTCTTCAATGAAAATCACAAAAATTGAACTTAAATTCAAAACTAAGGAGGAATTTACGGTAGATAACTTGTCTGGCGATCCTTATTTTGGGGAGGACGGACCAGCACATCCAAGCAAAGAGAGATTAGCACCTGAACCAGTAATTTATGACTTTCCGCAAGAGCAGCCACTATTTTCCACCGGACTAAGAAAGAAGGGAAGAAGACATAATTGAGTGAAGGAGGAAAGATTTCCACCGGACTAAGAAAGAGGGGAAGAAAACGTAATTGTAATTGTTTAGGGCTTCTAATGATCTCTATCTTCAATTTCTTCGTCTGGATGGGGGAAAGTAGACTACACCGAGGGAAATCATCCCGCCTTTTTTTTCCAGGGCTATAACAATGTTTAAATAAAAAACATTGTTAAATAAAACAAATTCCATTTATAAATCGTAGGTCAGAAAGTATCACAACGTTCAAATAAAAACGTTGTAACTTAAAGACAACGTTTTTTAACAAAAACGTTGTGAAAAGGGCATAAAACACAACGTTTACGCAACAAACGTTGTAAAATACTATCAATAGACAACGTTTCAAATAAAACGTTGTGAAATGGCTCCTACGACAATGTTTGATAGAAAATGTTGTTAAATAAATGTTGTAAATGAACAATTTTGTTGTAGTTATTCATATTTCTTAAACATGGCATACAACTTTTCCTCTCTTAATATTTGCAGCATTGACCTCAAGTGTTGCTCGTGTTCTTCTCGGGTCTTTGAATAGATCAAGATGTCATCAATAAATACGATCACACACCGGTCGAGAAACTTCTGGAAAACCCTATTCATGAGATCCATGAAGGCAAGTGGGGCATTTGTAAGTCCAAACGGCATCACCAAGAATTCATAATGCCCATAGCGAGTTCGGAAAGCGGTCTTCAAAATGTCCTCCTTCTTAACCCTCAACTGGTGGTACCCCGAGCGAAAGTCAATCTTTGAAAACTAACACGCCCCTTGTAATTGATCAAACAAGTCGTCAATCCTAGGCAGTGGGTACTTATTCCTTATTGTGACCCGATTGAGCTCACGGTAATGATGCACAATCTCATACTCCCATCCTTCTTTTTCACGAATAATACCGGAGCGCCCAAGGTGAAACACTTGGTCTAATCAAATCTTTCTCCAACAATATATTCCTATAATTGTTCTTTTAACTCCTTAAGTTCTGCTGGTGCCATTCTATAGGGTGCTTTAGAAATAGGCGTCGTCCCCGGTGCTAGATCGATTCCAAACTCTACCTCCCGTTCAGGTGGAAGACCTGGCAAATCCTCCGGAAACACATCCTCAAACCCCTTAACCACGGATAGGGACTCCAACTTAACCCTTCCTTTCAATTTTCGATAAGGGAGGCTAAATAGCCTTGGCAACCCTTCCTTAACAACCTTTTCGCCTTCAAGTTAGAAATAATACAAGATAGAACTACTGGTAGCGTGAAACGCTGCTAGCCAATCCATGCCTAATATTAGATCAAAGTCTTGGATATCTAAAGGTAACAAATCAATAGGCATTTCTCTATCCTCTAGTTTCAAAGGGCATGACTTATACACTGTGGTTACAGGAATGGATTCTTTAGTAGTCGTGTCTATAACTAGGTCAACTTCCAGACTTTCAGAACACAATTTCATACTATGTGCGAGTGTGGTACGTATAATTGAGTGTGTGGCACCAGGATCAGTTAATGCATACACGTCACGAGAATAAAGTTGGACGGTACATGCCACCACGTCATTTGTAGCCCTTACATCTCTAGCTGTCATTGCAAATATCCTTCCATGTCCTCTTGGTTTGTTCTTAACTTCCCCTCATGTTCCTTGATTAGAACCACCCTTTGGTGGTTCTAGGCAGTCCCTGGCCCTATGCCCCACCTTGATGCAATTGAAACAAGCTCCCTTTGTCCAAAATCATGCTTCAGTCTTGTGGTTCTTCCCACACCTACCGCAAGTCTGATTTGTATTCTGATTTGCACCCCTGTCCTGATTATGCCATTTATTCTGATTTTGTCCCTGGTTCTGATTAAGCCACTAGTTTTGCTAATGACCTTGGTTCTGATTCCGTCACTGATTTTGCTGATGGCCATGATTATAATTCCGACTTGGCTGGTTGGTCCCTCTGTTATCATTGTTCTCTGTATTTCTTCTTTTATAGCCATTCCCTTCCTGATGCTTACCATGATTCCGGTCGGAACTATCTTCAGGACCCCTCTTTCTCTCATCCTTCTTCCTTTGGTACTTGGTAGACTCCAGCTCCATCACACGAGCTCTGTCCAGCACATCAGCATAGGTTGGCAATTGTAGAGGAGTCAACCTATAGCTAATCTGGTTATTTAGACCTCTCTCAAACTTCCTGGCTTTCTGACCTTCGTCAGCAAAAAGTGCAGGGGCAAATTTCGACAGCTCGATGAATTTTGCGTTGTACTCGTCAACCGTCATTTTCCCTTGCTCGAGGTTAAGAAATTCCACTAGCTTCCTGTCTTTCATGCTTGGTGGAAAATACTTCTTGTTGAACGCCTCCACGAATATGTCCCATGTAATCACTTCAACACCCCGAGACTCTAGTGTACTCTTCTCGGAATCCCACCACTGACTAGCTTCTCCCTGCAGCATAAAGGTTGCTAGTTTCACTTGTTGTTCGCTGGTGCATGTCATTGTCTCAAGGATCTTCCTCATGTGATGCAACCATTCATCAGGTTTCTCCGTGCTCGGTGCCCCTATAAACGTTTTTGGGTTTCATTTCTGGAAACTTTCTAACGGATCCTTGACTGTAGGTTGAGCTAGGGCTGCTGAGTTGGCCGTCTGCGTTTCCCTGGTCCATATTTCCCACAAGGGCTTGCGCTATAGTCTAAAGCAAGGTATATAGGGTAGGGTCTACTAGCACTGCATGTACAGGTCCATTAACATTCGAGTTCGATTGAACCACTTCGGGTGCATTGCCAGGAGTGGGGTCTTCCATGACTCTACCAGCTCTAGTACCCCTTCCACGTCCACGTCCACGTCCATGAGTTCTAGTGCGTCCTCCACGTGCCATTTGGTACTGAGATATAAATGACATGGTGTCAAATAGTGTGTATAATTTTATCACACTGAAATTGGTTTTTGCTATTCAATATGATGTAAATAGGAAGAACTTACATAATTGTTACATAGCATCTTTTCATTCAAAACTTATCTTATGATCTTAAGCACTCAAACATGCATTAATACAGATATAGTTGTAAGGAATATTGTTGAACGTTAAAATAAATCCTCAAAATTTAATTAATTTTAAAAAAATTCCAACATCTCAAAATTTGGGTACATTTAGAGTATCACATGTCTTATAACTAAACAACCCTCCAAACAAACTCAATGACTAAGGTAACTATAAAACGAAATGACTAGCATAATATTCCATCTAATTTTCTGTTTCCTCATCATCTTCTTCTAAATCTTCCGGATTTCCTTCCATCACTGGCCCATTATCTATGGCCATTTGGACCGCGTCCCAAACATTTTTAGCCAAGAAGTCAGTATTGCTCAGCCTCGCTTCGACTTCTGTGTGGGCTCTCCTAGCATCTTCTATCTCGTCAAAGTGTCTAAACAAGGCATTTTGTGCTAGCTTTAATGCCTTCATCATCTCCTTCAATTGTTCTACTAGGGCTCCTTTATCATTCACTAGCAATTGGTTACTATTTCTTAGCAACTGGTTTTCGTTCCTTAGCAGCTGATTCTCCTGCTCCAAGACATGGTTAATTTCATCGAGTTCGGCTACCCTAGTGTGTATCGTATTCAGTCTCGTTCTAGCAATTGTCGCGGGTGGAGCGACCCTTGCCCTACTTGTATCGTTACGCGCCATTTCCTACAAGTAACATGAGTATATTAGTTTAACGAAAATAATAATTTCCTAATCATCAGTGAGATCATAACTGAGCTATAATCACAACTTAAATCTAGTATCATAATCCTATCATAGTGTCACTTCGTATTCTTAACTTTTCCTAAATCTTAAGACCATCCGGATCTAAGGCCTAAGCTTTGATACCAACCTGTAACGCCCCAAATTCGGCACCAACACCGCGATCCCACAATTTGGCCACGTCACCAACAATCATAACTTAAATCGTAAATGTTATAATCTCACAATAATTAAATCTTAAACATCCTTGACTAAAGTCAAATAAACCCAAATTAATTAAATACAAAATCTATCTAATACTTGACATGAGTCCACAATTAATTTAAAGTACTGTCGAATAATTCAATAAGGAAGACTAAATCTAAAATTCTTGAAAGTCGTCATCTTGGTCAACCCGAGCCAAAATCTTCTAATAAATCTTACTCATTACCTGAGAAAGAAGAGTATGAAGGGGTGAGCGAACAGTGCTCAGTAAGTTCATATACAACCCCCCCCCGGTTACTAAGGAGGAGTCACTACTAGAAAACTGCTAATTAGTGACGGAAAATTTCCGTCACTAATTCATTTTTCCGTCACTAATTAACATTTAGCGACGGAATATCTCCGTCGCTGGTCCGTCGCTAATCGGTGGTAGCTAATTTGAAACGGCCCGAATACCGTCGCTAATTAGCTACGGAATATAAGAATTCCGTCACTAATTAGCTACGGAATATTCCGTTTCTGATCTCCGTTTCTAATAATTTCCGTCGCTAATTTGAAACGGAATGTCCGTCGCTAATATTTTAAACAAAATTAAAAAAAAAAAATTTTAGCGACGGAAATTTCCGTCGCTAAAATTACTAAAAAATATTTTTACAATAATAAAGATTAATTTTAGAAACGGTCATTTCCGTCGCTAATTTTTATTAAAAAATATTTTTCTGATATTATTGTTTAATTTTCGAAACGGAAGTTTCCGTCACTAATTTTTATTAAAAAATATTTTTTATGATACGATTGATTAATTTTAGAAACGGAAATTCCGTCGCTAATATATACAAAAAATATTAAAAAAACTAAATTAAATTAAATAATTTTTTACCGATAAAAACATATTATATATGTAAATAAAATTCACTTTGCATAAAAAGACACCACAAACAACAATTAATAACTATCACCTCCCGAAATACGGAAATACATAAACATTAATAAAACAAAGTTTTAAAACATTAACAAATAAAGTCTTAAAATGTCACATGTCCATCACAACAAAATTCTAGTTGCATTCTCGGGGGCGGGGAGAACAGATTCTATGAGAGGCGGTTGGTGCCGCATCTACATCTCAAATAACGCATTCAATTTTGCGTTCATCTCCACCATTGCCGCTGCCGCTCGCCATTCGCATCCCGCTCGCCATGTCTTGTTCGCTTTGCCAAGACTTCTTACGTCTAGCTAGCGAACACGTGGCGCCAACACTTCTTCACCGTCATCCTCGAAGCGAACATATGACTGTGGAATTGGTGAGGCCCCGGCGGCCTCCCCATATTCCCCAACACACACTCTGTGTCCCCTCTTCTTTCGCCCATCACCGACAACAGCAAACCACGCAATAGGGTTCCATTCAACATGCCCGATCTAACTAGGTTCCACTAAACCCGCCTCAACTTGAGCCTCCTTCACCCCAGATAAGCAGACTATATAACAAAATAAACAAGTAAAATATTAAAATACAGTGCATAATTAACACATTAAATCACAGTCACTAAACATTTTCATACTTACAAATGTGGATTTTCATCAATCCGATCATGTTCATCAGGGAGGTAGCAAGCTATGTGTAGTCACAAACAAGTCCGTTTGAGTGACTTAGGGACCATATGCCTCAACCTACAATCATTATTACTATATTAATGAAATAATAAAGCATCGAAAACTATAACAAACAAGATATATAAAGCAATTTTTTACACTAACAACCCTCAATTTATATATATTCACATTAACACCCCCTATAATTTGAATCAATTTACACTCCACCTTCGTCCAACAATTTCAACATCATAATCAAGATAAACAACAAGTTAGATTTCCGCTTAGTTAGATTTCTTTTTTTCCTTTTTTTTGGCAACTTTCTCACCCACCCATCATTGTTCACGCCATCTATCTTAATTGTTCACTTACTTTTTTTTATTTTAACTACTTTTTTTCTGTTTCACTAAAGAGTCCATTTTTGAAAAAGTCTAATTATGCACTATAAGAGATACTCTAATTTGACTACTAAAAATGTTATTTTACTAAAAAGTTTGACTTTCAAACCGAACTATTTACCAATTAAGGGCTCTTAACGTGAGAATATATAAATCGGTACAAGTCAAATATTTTACCAATTCACCTAAAGTGAAGGAAAAAGTTGGCATGGGGAAAGATGGCTGGGGTTAGATTAGGCTGTAGCTAGCCCAGCTTCATTGTCAATATTGCCATCTTTCACTCGATATGGTCCAGACTAGCATCCAAGTAGCTAGCTGCCTTGTCACAAGAAATTGAAGTAGACTTTCTAATGTTCTTTCTTGTCATTGTCAAGTGTTCAACCAAATATTAAACTTAAATTTCACATTGTCCACGATGAATCAAAAATAAAACAAGGGCTAAAGAATGCATCATTAAATTGGGCAACAATCGCAAGCAACTGTGAGCATTATGGACTAAAGAAAACATAATAACCCAACAGAAAATTTAAGATCCTACTTGCACGATTAAGCAGGTACCAGTCACTCCCAATTTCACAGAATAAGAACTACAACTGTTAAGCACCCTAGGACAAGCTAATCAAACTACAATTGAAGACTGTCAAAGCAATCAAAACTACCAACTCAAATACAACGATAAACTAACCAGAATTTTCAAATGAGCAGCAATAATCTATTCTCCCAACAAAAAATTAACAATTTCATAGTCAAAATTTTATTTTCCCACAATTAAATTGATAAGACAAGCCCTCAACCCACCACAATGCAATTCTCCATTATCAGCTCTTCAATTTGCCCAAATTCGTTGAGGTTTACAGCTAGAAGAGACATGATAAACAATCTATTATTACCAGCATAGACACATAAAATCCTCACCACAAGTACTCAATACTAAGTAAGTACAAAACTCCCTCACGAAATCAAATTAGCCCAACCCAAGGAATTAGCACAAAATGCAGAACCTAACAGATTTGAACACAAAATCCTTCACAATTAAATGCCTCCACTAAAATTCCCATGGAATTCAAGAGGGACCAAACCCAACATTAAATCTGAACTGCCCAATTTTCCACAGCTTATGAATATTTTTATTTATTTATTTAGTCTTTAGGCAATATTAAATGCATAAAGGAAATATATAGGTGGTCTGTCGGCTCTCCTCACCTTTCACATTTTCAACAATGCGGGCAGTTTTCTTGGTCAGCTTGACAGAGTACAAAGCAAAAATGCAACCAATTAATAATTCACATTCCTTCTTAATCAAAACTCTAAATACAGTGCAATGAGAAATAGTTAAACCTGGCGATTGAAGAACAGGAGTTGGAGGCTTGCTAGATGTGGGGAAGACAACCGGAGATGGGATTTCTTAGCCGGAACAGGTACGTCCCGGCTGGATCTGAAAAATCGATTCAATCTAACACGAATTAAATCAGTGGGAGAGTGAGACGGAAGAGGGAAAACAACCAACATTCAACAACAACAACAAGAGGTGGATTTCAATTTGCTTACCGCCGGTTGGACTGGTCCGACTGGAGCCTGGAAGCTAGGAGGTGGACTACCTGTCTGGCAGAGCAGAGGCGTGGAGAGAGGGATTGGAAGCGGTGTTGTCGGTGGTGCTGGTGGCGAGGGTGGCGGCGAGGAGATAGCAGTGGAGTGGGGGATTGGAGGCGGCGATGGGAATGGCGAGAGAGTGAGGGATATATGTTTTAGGGTTAGATAATCAGTAAGATGTATTTATAGTAGGGTTCTTGTTTGTTTTTCTTTTATAATAAATATTAATATTAAAGTATTATTTTTAGTGGTTAGTTATGAAAAAATCAATTAATAATTTTTGTGAATATTTACAATATTTCAAAAGTTTAATCAAATAATTAATTAATTAAGAAATTTATATTTAATTTAAATTAATATATTAAAAAAGTTTTTTATAGTTCATTTTTAAAAGTTTTTAATCGCACCAATTAGGGGTGGGCATTCGGATTCGGGTTTTCGAGTCCCGATCCGTCGGGTAATTGCTCGATTTTTGGGTGGTAGATGCGAACCCGACCTCGACTTTGAGTCGGTTATCGGGTTTTAAATTGCTATCTGTATTTGGGTACCCAAAATTTTGAATAAATAATAATAATAATAATAATAATAATAATATTATTATTATTATTATTATTATTATTATTATTATTTTATATATATATATATATAATTAAATAATTATCTGGTCCCTGAACTATCCCAAAACTATGTACCTAGACCCGATGAGCATTTTACCAAAATATTGTAGTTTTAATTAAATATTCTCAAAATATAGTATTTCTTAATCTAATTCTCAAATTATGGTGCTTTTAAAAATACTAATGATATAAGGGTACCAAGGTGGACCGAACTGATCAGACGAGTGGTTGGGTTGCAACGGGATCTAAGAAAAATGTTAAGTCAAGTGGTGGTCGGGAGGCGGATGATAGACAAAATGCGAAATGTGAGTGCTAGTGCAGAAAAACCAAGATATCGAGAAAAATGCGGACCGGCCGGATCAATACAACTCGAGGCCGAGGTTGAGACAAGTGGTTACGTTACATTACGTTAAGTTACGTTACGTTACGTTACATTACGTTACGTTAAGTTAAGTTACGTTACATTACGTTAAGTTAGGTTATGTTACGTTAAGTTAAGTTAACTTACGTTACGTTAAGTTATAACATTTCGCCAATAGGCGTAGCGTGTTTTCATGTTATAATGGTCCATCGTACTGCATTATATCATTTCGCCAATAGGCGTAACGTGTTAAGTTAAGTTACATTACGTTAAGTTATAAGTTACGTTAAGTTAAGTTAAGTTAAGTTAAGTTAAGTTAAGTTAAGTTACATTACGTTAAGTTAAGTTAAGTTAAGCTAAGTTAAGATACGTTACATTACGTTATAACATTTCGCCAATAGGGGTAGCGTGTTTTAATGTTATAATGGTCAATCGTACTTCATTATACCATTTCGCTAATAGGCGTAGCGTGTTTTCATCTAATAATGGTCCATTGTAGTTCATTAAAATATTTCGCCAATATGCGTAACGTGTTAATTTAAGTTACATTACGTTAAGTTAAGTTAAGTTAAGTTCAATTAAGTTAAGTTAACTTCAATTAAGTTAAGTTAAGTTAAGTTACGTTACGTTACGTTAAGTTAGGTTAAGTAAAGTAAAGTAAAGTTAAGTTAAGTTAAGTTACGTTACGTTACGTTACGTTAAGTTAAGTTAAGTTAAGTTAAGTTACGTTACGTTAAGTTAAGTTAAGTTAAGCTAAGTTAAGTTGCGTTACGTTACGTTATAATTAACATTTCGCCAATAGGGGTAGCGTGTTTTCATGTTATAATGGTCAATTGTACTCCATTATACCATTTCGCCAATAGGCGTAACGTGTTAAGTTAAGTTACATTACGTTAAGTTAAGTTAAGTTAAGTTGCGTTAAGTTGCTGTTAGGTTACGCCACGCCACGCCAGGCCATTGCGTTGCTGTTCGTTAGGCTAAGTTAAGTTAAGTTAAGTTAAGTTAAGTTACGTTAAGTTAAGAAGCCAAGTTAAGTTAAGTTGCTGGGTTGCCACGTTAAGTTAAGTTGCCAGTTAAGTTAAGTTAAGTTAAGTTAAGTTACGTTAAGTTAAGTTGCTGATGCTGTTGAGTTAAGTTGCCACGTTGAGTTGCCACGCTGAGTTGCTGCTGCTGCTGCTGTTGCTGTTGCTGCTGTTACGCCACGCCACGCCACGCCACGTTACGCTATCCACGCCACGCTGCTGTTGCTGCCATGTTACGCGTTGCCACGCTACGCTAAGTTGTTAAGACAAGTGGTTACGCGACGCCATATTAAGTTACATTTGCCATTTAAGTTACATTACGGTATCGCCATACATTAAGTTACATTACGTTAAGTTAAGTTAAGTTTGTTACGCACGCTATTTTTTTGTTACGCTACGCTAGGTTAAGTTAACTTACTACGTTAAGTTATAACATTTCACTAATAGGCGAAGCGTTGTTTTCATGTTATAATGGTCCATCGCATCGCATTATATCATTTCTCGGCCAATAGGCGTATTAAGCTTTTCATTTTATAATGGTCCACGCATTGCATTATCATTTCGCCAATAGCGAAGCTGTTAAGTTAAGTTACATTACATTATGTTGGCAAGCCACGCTACGCTAAGTTAGGTTACGCTACGTTTAGTTAAGTTAACTTACGCTACGTTGTTATAACATTTCAGCCAATAGGCGAAGCGCAGTTGCTATATACATTTCGTTAAGTTATAAGTTAAGTTAAGTTAAGTTCACGTTACGTTAAGTTAAAGTTATGTGATCGATTGAGTTTTAGCTATCGGCGACCGTGTCGAACCAATACCCGAGGCATCGTTTGCCACCCTATGTTGGTAAAATATCAAATCGTCTCAGCCACTTAAGTTTGAACTAAATTGAGCAATACCTGGTACAATTAAGTTATAAAGTTAGGGCCAAGTTAAAGTTAAGTTACGTTACGTTAAGTTATAAGTTAAGTTAAGTTACATTCGTTACGTTAAGTTATAACATTTCGCCAATATCGTAGATTGTTTTCATGTTATAATGGTCCATTGTACTCCATTATACCATTTCGCTTGGCGTAGCGTGTTTTCATGTTATAACGGTCAATCGTACTCCATTATACAATTTGTCAATAATTAAATGTGTTTTTCATGTTATAATGGTCCATCGTACTCCATTATAACATTTCGCCAATAGGCGTAGCGTGTTAAGTTAAGTTACATTCGTTAAGTTAAGTTACGTTAGTTAAGTTACGTTACGTTAAAGTTGAAATTACGTTAAGTTACGTTAAAGTTAAAGTTACATTACGTTAGATTAAGTTACATTGCATTAAAGTTGGATTACATTACGTTAAGTTAAGTTAAAAATTATGTTAAGTTAAGTTAAGTTAAGTTGCGTTACGTTAAGTTT
>JABEVN020000774.1:0-28208 GCA_013146195.2 Codonopsis lanceolata | reverse complement strand
AAACTCTAACCTTAACATTAAACCCTAATCCCTAAACCTTAAACCTTAAACCCCTAACCCTAATCCCTAAGCCAAACGTTAAACCTTAAAACCATAAACCCTAAACCATAAACCAAAACCATAAACCTTAAACCCTAAACCCTAAGCCAAACCTTAAACCTTAAACCCTAAACCCTTACCGTAAACCCTAACCCTAAACCCTAAACCTAATCCCTAAGCCAAAGTTTAAACCCTTAAACCTTAAACCTTAAACCTTAAACCCTAACTCTAAGTCACCAAGCCCTAAGCCTAACTCATATAAACCTTAAACCAAAAACAATTGTATCACCTAAACCCCTAACCCTTATTCCTAAACCTAATCCGAAACCTTAAACCCTAACCTTGAGTCTCTAACCTTAAACCTTAACCCTAAAACCTTAAACATTATGCACTATCCCAAATCACTAAACCTTAAACCCTAACTTAATACTAACCCTAATCCCTAAGCCTAACCTTAAACCTTAACTTAGAAAAAATGTTTATCCTCCCTAAGTTTAACCTTAACTTATGAATGAGAAAAACAAAAAAATATTTTTGAAGGGAAAAACATAAAATGAACATGATAAACTCATATGAAGCATCAACTAATTTGAATTCAAAAAATAAATACTAAAAAAATAAAAATAAATAAACAAATTTTTGTTCATAAACTGTACACCAGCTTTATGAACAAAATATTTTTTATTTTTAATATTTTTTAAAAATTATTTTTTGGATTCAAAATAGTTGATGCTTCATCCGTATGGAGATTATCGTGTTCATTTCATGTTTCTTTCATTCATAAATAATTTTTTTGTTTCTCGCTCAATGGATTAAGGTTAGCTTAGCGATTAGGGTTAGCATTAGAGTTATGGTTTATGGTTTAGCGATTAGGTTAGTGTATAATGTAAGTTTAAGTTTTAGGTTATGGTTTAAGGTTAGAAACTCGAGGTTAGGCTTATTGTTTAGGTTTCTCGAATTAGGTTTAGGATAAGGTTAGGTTTAAGTGAGACAATTGTTTTTGGTTTAAGGTTTATGGTTAGGCTTAGGGATTGGGGATAGGCTAGAGTTAGGGTTTAAGGCTTTAGATTAAGGTTCAGGTAAGTTAGTTAGGTATAAGGTTTAAGGTTAGGAATAAGAGTTAGGGTTAGGTTTAGATTTAGGGTTTAAGATTTAAGGTTTTAGAGATTAGGTTTAGGTGTTTAGGTTTAGGTGTAACCCGTGATGACTTCGCTTTTAATCCCAAAAATGTTGTTTAAGCACTCGTTACGGGCTTTGGAAGTTTTTGGGTTTTTCATTCATTTTTATTTATTTTTTCCTTTTAGGGTTTGGTTTGGTTAGGGCATATAAAGGGTTAGGTTTAAGATTTAAGGCTTCCGTTACCTTAAGCCTAAACTCTAACCTTAAACATTAAACCCTAATCCCTTAAACCTTAAAAACCCTAATCCCTAATCCCTGCCAAAAAAACCTTAAACCTTAAACCCTAAAACCTTAAACCCTAAACTAAACCCTAAACCCTAAACCTAAACCCTAAAGCCAAACCTTAAACCCTTAAACCCTTAAAACCTTAAAACCTTAAACCTAAACCCTAAACCCTAATAAGCCAAAGCTTAAACCCTAAACCTTAAACCTTAAACCCTAACTCTAAGCCTGTCGCCAATGCCCTAAGCCTAACTATAAACCTTAAACCAAAAACAATTGTATCACCTAAACCCTAACCCTTATCCCTAAACCTAATTCGAAACCTTAAACCCTAACCTTGAGTCTCTAACCTTAAACCTTAACCCTAAAACCTTAAACATTATGCACTATCCCTAATCACTAAACCTTAAACCCTAACTCTAATACTAACCCTAATCCCTTTAAGCCTAACCTTAAACCTTAACTTAGAAAATGGTCTTATCCTCCCTAATCCCTAAGATTTTAACCTTAATCCCTATGAGAAACGAAAAAATATTTTTGAAAAAACATGAATGAACATGATAATCAAGATTTTGAATATCAACTATTTTGAATTAAAAAAAATAAAAATAAAAATAAATAAACATTTTGTTCATAAACCGGTACCAGCTTTTATGAACATATTTTTTATTTTTTTATATTTTTTAATATTGTTTGGATTCAAAATAGTTGATGCTTCATCTGTATGGAGATTATCGTGTTCATTTCATGTTTCTTCCATTCATAAATAATTTTTTTTGTTTCTCGTTCATAGGGATTAAGGTTAGGCTTATCGCGATTAGGGTTAGCATTAGAGTTATGGTTTATGGTTTAGCGATTAGGTTAGTGTATAATGTTTAAGGTTTTAGGTTAAGGTTTAAGGTTAGAAACTCGAGGTTAGGGTTTAAGGTTTCGAATTAGGTTTAGGATAAGGGTTAGGTTTAAGTGAGACAATTGTTTTTGGTTTAAGGTTTTGGTTAGGCTTAGGGATTGGGGATAGGCTAGAGTTAGGTTTAAGGCTTTGGGATTAAGGTTCAAAGTTTAAGGTATAAGGTTTAAGGTTAGGAATAAGAGTTAGGGTTTAGGTTTAGGGTTTAAGATTTGTTTTAGAGATTAGGTTTAGGTTTAGGTGTAACCGGTGATGACTTCGCTTTAATCCCAAGAAATGTTGTTTAAGCAATCGTTACGGCTTTGGAAGTTTTTTGGGTTTTTCATTCATTTTTATTTATTTTTTCCTTTTAGGGTTTGGTTTGGTTAGGGCATATAGGGTTAGGTTTAAGATTTAAGGTTTCCGTTACCTTAAGCCTAAACTCTAACCTTCAACATTAAACCCTAATCTCTAAACCTTAAACCTTAAACCCTAACCCTAATCCCTAAGCCAAACGTTAAACCTTAAAAACCTTAAACCCAAAACCTAAAAACCTAAACCCCAAAAAAACCATAAACCTTAAACCCTAAACCCTAAGCCAAACCTTAAACCCTTAAACCTTAAACCTTAAAACCTTAAACCCTTTACCCTCAAAACCCTAAACCCTAAACCTAATCCCTAACCCAAAGCTTAAACCCTAAAACCTTAAACCTTAAACCTTAAACCTTAAACCCTAACTCTAGCCTATCCATGCCCTAAGCCTAACTATAAACCTTAAACCAAAAACAATTGTATCACCTAAACCCTAACCCTTATCCCTAAACCTAATTCGAAACCTTAAACCCTAACCTTGAGTCTCTAACCTTAAACCTTAACCCTAAAACCTTAAACATTATGCACTATCCCTAATCACTAAACCTTAAACCCTAACTCTAATGCTAACCCTAATCCCTAAGCCTAACCTTAAACCTTAACTTAGAAAATGGTCTTATCCTCCCTAATCCCTAAGCCCAACCTTAATCCTTATGAATGAGAAACAAAAAAATATTTTTGAAGGAAACATGAAATGAACATGATAATCCATAGAATGAATACCAGGCATCAACTATTTTGAATCCAAAAAATATTAAAAAAATAAAAATAAATAAAAAAATGTTTTGTTCATAAAACTGGTCCCAGTTTTATGTTTTATGATCAAAATATTTTTTTTATTTTTTATATTTCTTTTAAATTTTTGTTTGGATTCAAAATAGTTGATGCTTCATCTTTATGGTGATTATCGTCTTCATTTCATGTTTCTTCCATTCATAAATAATTTTTTTTGTTTCTCGTTCATAGGGATTAAGGTTAGGCTTATCGATTAGGGTTAGCATTAGAGTTATGGTTTATGGTTTAGCGATTAGGGTTAGTGTATAATGTTTAAGGTTTTAGGGTTATGGTTTAAGGTTAGAAACTCGAGGTTAGGTTTAAGGTTTCAATTAGGTTTAGGATAAGGGTTAGGTTTAAGTGAGACAATTGTTTTTGGTTTAAGGTTTTTGGTTAGGCTTAGGGATTGGGGATAGGGCTAGAGTTAGGGTTTAAGGCTTTAGGATTAAGGTTCAGGTTTAAGGTATAAGGTTTAAGGTTAGGGAATAAGAGTTAGGGTTAGGGTTTAGGGTTTAGGGTTTAAGATTTAAGGTTTTAGAGATTAGGTTTAAGGGTTTAGGGTGTAACCCGTGATGACTTCGTTTTAATCCCAAAAAATGTTGTTTAAGCACTGTTACGGGCTTTGGAAGTTTTTTGGGTTTTTCATTCATTTTTATTTATTTTTTCCTTTTAGGGTTTGGTTTGGTTAGGGCATATAAAGGGTTAGGGTTTAAGATTTAAGGTTTCCGTAACCTTAAGCCTAACCTCTAACCTTAAACATTAAACCCTAATCCCTAAACCTTAAACCTTAAACCCTAACCCTAATCCCTAAGCCAAACGTTAAACCTTAAAACCTTAAACCCTAAAACCCTAAACCCTAAACCCTAAATCCTAAAACTATAAAACTTAAACCCTTAAACCCTTTACCGTAAACCCTAAACCTAATCCCTAAGTCGAAGCTTAAACCCTTAAACCTTAAACCCTAACTCTTAGCCTATCCCCATGCCCTAAGCCTAACTATAAACCTTAAACCAAAAACAATTGTATCACCTAAACCCTAACCCTTATCCCTAAACCTAATTCGAAACCTTAAACCCTAACCTTGAGTCTCTAACCTTAAACCTTAACCCTAAAACCTTAAACATTATGCACTATCCCTAATCACTAAACCTTAAACCCTAACTCTAATGCTAACCCTAATCCCTAAGCCTAACCTTAAACCTTAACTTAGAAAATGGTCTTATCCTCCCTAATCCCTAAGCCTGACCTTAATCCCTATGAACGAGAAACAAAAAAAATATTTTTATGGGAAAAAACATGAAATGAACTTGATAATCACCATAAGGATGAAGCATCAACTATTTTGAATACAAAAAAATATTTAAAAAAATTAAAAAAATTATGTTCATAAAACTGGTACAAGTTTTAAGAACAAAATATTTGTTTTTTTTTTATATTTTTTAATTTTTTTTTGGATTCAAAATAGTTGATGCTTCATCTGTATGGAGATTATCGTCTTCATTTCATGTTTCTTCCATTCATAAATAATTTTTTTTGTTTCTCGTTCATAGGGATTAAGGTTAGGCTTAGCGATTAGGGTTAGCATTAGAGTTATGGTTTATGGTTTAGCGATTAGGGTTAGTGTATAATGTTTAAGGTTTAAGGTTAGAAACTCGAGGTTAGGGTTTAAGGTTTCGAATTAGGTTTAGGGATAAG
Source organism: Codonopsis lanceolata (assembly GCA_013146195.2). NCBI lineage: Eukaryota > Viridiplantae > Streptophyta > Magnoliopsida > Asterales > Campanulaceae > Codonopsis > Codonopsis lanceolata. The sequence goes on along the minus strand of JABEVN020000774.1, from coordinate 23,041 downwards.
GGTTAGGGTTTAAGTGAGACAATTGTTTTTGGTTTAATGGTTAGGCTTAGGGATTGGGGATAGGCTAGAGTTAGGTTTAAGGCTTTGGATTGAGGGTTTAAGGTTAAGGTTTAAGGTTTAAGAGTTAGGTTAGGGTTTAGGTTTAGGGTTTAAGATTTAAGGTTTTAGAGATTAGGTTTAAGGGTTTAGGGTTTAGGGTGTAACCGGTGATGACTTCGTTTTAATCCCAAGAAATGTTGTTTAAGCACTATTACGGGCTTTGGAAGTTTTTTGGGTTTTTCATTCATTTTTATTTATTTTTTCCTTTTAGGGTTTGGTTTGGTTAGGGCATATAAAGGGTTAGGGTTTAAGATTTAAGGTTTCCGTTACCTTAAGCCTAAACTCTAACCTTAAACATTAAACCCTAATCCCTAAACCTTAAACCTTAAACCATAACCCTAATCCCTAAGCCAAACGTTAAACCTTAAAACCTTAAACCCTAAAACCCTAAACCCTAAACCCTAAATCCTAAAACCATAAACCTTAAACCCTAAACCCTAAGCCAAACCTTAAACCCTTAAACCTTAAACCTTTAAACCTTAAACCCTTTACCGTAAACCCTAAACCAAATCCCTAAGCCGAAGCTTTAAACCCTAAAACATTAAACCTTAAACCTTAAACCCTAACTCTTAGCCTATCCCCATGCCCTAAGCCTAACTATAAACCTTAAACCAAAAACAATTGTATCACCTAAACCCTAACCCTTATCCCTAAACCTAATTCGAAACCTTAAACCCTAACCTTGAGTCTCTAACCTTAAACCTTAACCCAAAACCTTAAACATTATGCACTATCCCTAATCACTAAACCTTAAACCCTAACTCTAATGCTAACCCTAATCCCTAAGCCTAACCTTAAACCTTAACTTAGAAAATGGTCTTATCCTCCCTAATCCCTAAGCCTGACCTTAATCCCTATGAACGAGAAACAAAAAAATATTTTTGAAGGGAAAAAACATGAAATGAACATTATAATCACCATAAGGATGAAGCATCAACTATTTTGAATACAAAAAAATATAGTAAAAAAATAAAAATAAATAAACAAATCTTTTGTTCATAAAATTGGTACTAGTTTTAAGAACAAAATAGTTTTTTATTTTTTATTATTTTTTTAATTCTTTTTTTGGATTCAAAATAGTTGATGCTTCATCTGTATGGAGATTATCGTCTTCATTTCATGTTTCTTCCATTCATAAAGAATTTTTTTTTGTTTCTCGTTCATAGGGATTAAGGTTAGGCTTAGCGATTAGGGTTAGCATTAGAGTTATGGTTTATGGTTTAGCGATTAGGGTTAGTGTATAATGTTTAAGGTTTTAGGGTTAAGGTTTAAGGTTAGAAACTCGAGGTTAGGGTTTAAGGTTTCGAATTAGGTTTAGGGATAAGGGTTAGGGTTTAAGTGAGACATTTGTTTTTGGTTTAAGGTTTTTGGTTAGGCTTAGGGATTGGGGATAGGGCTAGAGTTAGGGTTTAAGGCTTTGGGATTAAGGTTCAGGTTTAAGGTATAAGGTTTAAGGTTAGGGAATAAGAGTTAGGGTTAAGGTTTAGAGTTTAGGGTTTAAGATTTAAGGTTTTAGAGTTTAGGGTTTAGGTTTAGGGTGTAACCGTGATGACTTCGTTTTAATCCCAAAAAATGTTGTTTAAAGCATCAATTACGAGCTTTGTAAGTATTTTGGGTTTTTCATTCATTTTTATTTATTTTTTCCTTTTAGGGTTTGGTTTGGTTAGGGCATATAAAGGGTTAGGGTTTAAGATTTAAGGTTTCCGTTACCTTAAGCCTAAACTCTAACCTTAAACATTAAACCCTAACTAAATTAAAAACCCTAATCCCTAAGCCCGAACCTTAAACCCTAAAACCTTAAACCTTAAACTCTAAGAAACCCTAAACCTAATTAGCCTAACTCTAACCCATGCCCTAAGCCTAACTATAAACCTTAAACCAAAAACAATTGTATCACCTAAACCCTAACCCTTATCCCTAAACCTAATTCGAAACCTTAAACCCTAACCTTGAGTCTCTAACCTTAAACCTTAAACCTAAAACCTTAAACATTATGCACTATCCCTAATCACTAAACCTTAAACCCTAACTCTAATGCTAACCCTAATCCCTAAGCCTAACCTTAAACCTTAACTTAGAAAATGGTCTTATCCTCCTAATCCCTAAGCGACCTTAATTATGAATGAGAAACAAAAAAATATTTTTGAATGGAAAAAACATGAAATGAACATGATAATCACCATAAGGATGAAGCATCTATTTTGAAACAAATATTTTTTGTTTTTGTACAAGTTTTATGAACAAAATAAAATTTTTAAATTTTTGGGATTCAAAAAAAATAAATTATTCATTTATGTTTCTTCCAGGGATAATAACTCGATTATTTTGTACCGACCGAACCCCAATGCGGAATCCCAAGGTCGTGCCGCCAAGACAAGCTAAAAGACGAACAAGCACCCGCTAAGCGTAGTAGTGCGAGTCCAGAGTTGAACCAACAAACGCTAAACAAGAATGAAAAGCCATAACGGCAAAACCGAATAACCAAAAACTAAAATCTGCGGAAGCAAATCATAAATGGGACCAAAGCCTATAATTATAAATTAAGGTATACAGGGCTGAGAGACGACTATCTCTCGACAAATCTACGACTCGCGTGACGCAACATTGCGCACGGGCGACAAACCATCGGCAATCCTAAGGCCGGCGAATCAACAGAATACCAACCTGATAAACGACAACTCAACGGCTATAACATGCCGGAGGAAAACATCAACTAAATGATTAAAGGATGAAATACTAACAGCTAAACCAATGTCTCTCGACTAAAGTTGTCGGAGACAGAATTAACAATAACATAATACTAGAATAAGCGAGCTAAAACCTTGCTCGGGAAAACAACTGAATAAACTCTAATTAAATACAACAGCTCGACCCAACGAGTCGGCTCCCAAAATAAACGACAATAAAATACTGACATAACTACCCAAGCAAAGTTTACATAACTTCACGTCCGTGTCTCACAAGATAGTAAATACAATAATACTAATAATCCCAAGCTATCGCCCGGAAGACCACCTGTTATCGATCAAGCGCCCGAAGCTTCAACGCGTACTAACGAGCTTACTGCAAAAACTAAGGAAAACAAACGCACGGAGTGAGTCATAATGACCCAGTAAGTTACTAAATGCAAATGTATGACATAGCATGACGTGGCATGGCATAATGCACAAGCGTATATAAGATCATGGTATCTTAATAGCATACCCAACATAAACCACATAGCACGTTATCTTCCATATAAGTGCTTATACATAAGCACGTAAAACCAAGACCTGGGCCTAGCCCTCAAATGATCACAAATTTGCACTTAGCACGTAAATCACGTAAGTGCGAGTATTAAACATCACAATAGGATATGTTATGGGCCCGGCCGCTACGTAGCTCCTGCAAGAAAAACACTGTTATACGGGTTTGTGACTACGATGCTCGTGTCTTCGCATCGATATACCGAACTCCCGCCGATATAGCCAAGGACGCACTTATTGATACGGCAAAGGGGCTACTTCCCCATTGCGGCCTACAATGGAGGGGTGTGTGAGGTCCCAGGTACGGCGATCCATAGCGAATACGAATCTGACGATTCGTATAGGCGATGTATCGTCCCACCCTGACATAAAAATCAAACCAAATAGTGCCAGCTGGACTTAATGCAATGCACAAGTAGATGTTTACTCGTAAAGACCAAATAAGGATCAGATTCGACAAGAGCGAACCCGTCCGACCAGATGCTCAAGTATGTATTTACTCAATATAAACAAATAAGGAATGAATTCGACAAGAGCGAACTCATCCGACCAAATAAGTTATTATTCTCTATCATAATTCAATCAAGGCAAATACATTGCTCACAACCCATTAATCTTACAAGATCTCAAGTCAACAATTAAATCAAGAATAGTATAAACCCACCAAGAATCATATTATGAGGTCTATAATGGTCCTCTATTTGAAATCAACCAAAGACTACACCGTAGTCATAACCCACAATACGTTCATGCGCAACCGATCATTTCCCAAAAGTGAGAACTAACTCAATAATTATCTTCAACCATACTCAAGACCATAGGTTGGCCTTTAATGTACCGTACTCTCCCGAGCACGCTTCCAATTAAATCCCATAGTAAATCTCTATAGAGTGGGTGTCTCAATTGGACACAAATCGAGATGCTCGGGTGCTCACCATCATAACCAACCAAAACCCGAACATCGTAGGAATTCATCCCAACGCTTATTAACATGTTATTTAACTTGTAACGACTCCGTTGAGTCTTAGCACTACATTTCATTATTTATATGAATCATAAATCCCCAAATTAACACTCCATTCGAATATATGACAAAACACTAAAATTCATTCGGCTTGATTCCCAAGCCTAGAAACCTAAGAACTCATCGTAATCATAATCTCACTCGAAGTTTAGAAACTGAGTGCACCACAATCAATATCAAACGAAACCCATACATCGTAGGATTTCGACCCAAGTTCACTAACACATTATTGGACTTATAGTGACTCCGTTGAGTCTTACTATTAAGTTTCATTATCTACACTTTCCATAAATCCCAACATTATCATCTTCTTCAATTACAACAACTTCTAAAATAATTCGGGCTTGATTCCCAAGCCCCAAAATTCATAAAAACCTAAACAAAGGGATAACCAATTTCTCCCATCACACAATATCATCCAAATCAACCTACACATCAATGCCCACTTTAATTAACAACCAATCCTTCAATAATTCGGGCTTGATTAACAAACCCTAAAATTCATAAAACCCAACATAACCCTATACCCATTTTAGGAATTTCATACTTTCAATTAGATGGTCATACTCATACAACCTAGTGAGATCACACACTCAAAGCCCCAACTTTTAGGCATACTTTCATAATAAACCAAATGGAATGTAAACATGATTTCTAGCATGTTCATAAACCTAGAAACACAAGATGAAGAGTAACATTATACCTCAACAATCATATAGGTCATCCTACATATGCTTTTGACAAGTTCACATGCTCAAATCACAAGTTAAAATCACCCAAGGCAAGTATGTGTACCCATTGACCTCAAATAGCATAGAGTTTGTTTTCCTTAGGATCAATGGGTACAAAATCAAAAGAAGAAGAAGAAGTAACTTACAAGTTATACACCAAAGAAAGAAATGGAAGAAACCAATCGGATGGAAATGCTCCCCTTCTTGAGCTCTACAACTTTAATGAAGGACTCTTGGGCAAATGATGAATGGATGAGGGAAGATGAAGATGAGACCTCAAGAAACCATGGAAGAACCTTGAGAGAAGATGAAATTCGTTTTTGGAAAGAGCTCTCAAAGAAATGAAGAGGAAAGAGTCGATTTGTGGTTTATATTGGTCAAAAGGGTGAGTGGGACAAGTGTCAAACACTTGTGGTCCCTTTTCTAATCTGATTTGGGGCTTAATGACCAACTAATGGACCCTTAATCCAACTTTAAAATCTAGTTAGGGATGTTAGGACTTAAGTAGGAAGGGTTAGGGAGGTTTAGGATAGGTTTAGGTAGGGGTTTGAAGTGTACAAATCGTCCAATTCGAAACAGAGGAAATCGGCCCAAAGGTGAGGCGGGCGCCTCACCTCCCATGCGGCCGCCTCAACTCGAGGACCCTCCCAAAGTTCGCACAATTCAGCCATGCTCTCGGATCCGAGGCGGGCGCCTCACAAGGTGCCATGCGGCCGCCTCGGCTCCGAACCTCTAAAACTTGGTCTAAACTTGATCTAAATGGTCCCAAACTTTTGGGCAACCATTCTAAGGTCTAACCCTACTCAAAACAAGTCTAAAACACACCGAACAACTCCCGAAACAACTCGGAGCGAAACCGGAAGGGGTGCGACAACGTGCAACCGAACGAATGAACTCGAAATCGAAGCGAGCAACGAAAGGAGACTTTTAAGGCAAGTCTAAGGGCTAATGAAGAAGCTTAAACACTTCTAGGAAGTTGAATAACAACTAGGGAAATAAGAATCCCGAAGGAGAGGCGATTCGACTCGATTCTCGATTCGAACTTCTGCGATAGAGACGAGCGCTATCTCCAAAACTTCCAAATCATCGATAGACTTAAGGAACACCTCCAACTTGAAGTCTAATGCATCTAAACATGTTAACAAACCATCTTAAAAAGGTCTAGGATCCAAACCGAGGTCACAAACACAAAAGCATAAGCAAACCCTCAATCGCGTCGCATTCAGGACTATCGTCGAGTCACGACTTGTGACTTTAGCAAGTCAACAACTATATGGAGTCTCTTAATAATGTTTTGGTCTTAATATGGTCTCTCAAACATATCTAGACCCTCTCGCAAACCAAACATACAGTCGACAAAGGAAGTAGTGCAAGTAAGGCACGCAAACCGAGATAACGAAGGAGCGGGCGTCACACCTCTCCACCTTAAAAAGAATTCGTCGAATTCTAAATCATGATACAAACCACAATACATCGAGTTCAAATCCATCAACCTAGACTCGAATCTCGAGTCTACCGCCACAATATATACGAGGGTTAAACTCTAATAATCCAAATTCAAAGTCTACGAACTCTCGATAGACACAACAACATCAACACTTACGATTGAAAATAACATGACTCATACTTGAGTCGCGAATACACATATGAGCGACACTATGCCAACCATGTAGGCAAAATCCCAAATTTCAACACAAGAACATATTCAACTACCGAAACTATTTGTCTCGGGGCACATAAAGTAATTCAAGCACAAAAGTTCTAAGTTACAAGAATTAATAATTGCCTATGGAGCAATTTGCAAACAAATCAATGATAATCAATTGGCATTTAAAACCATGTAAATCATACTCGCGATTTCCTATCGCGGGTAAGAACACATAAGAGCACACAATGCCATGTTTTGAAAATTCTTTCCATTCATGTCAATTCCATTTGGTAACGGGTGTAGTCAATTCTACCATAATTCATACCAATCCTAGTCCATCAACGAACCACTTTTGATCACCAATTTAGGGTACCGGCTAAATTGGATACTCAAAAGTTTCCGTTAAGGATGCGAAGGTTCATGATTAAAAAGGTTTTAAGCATCCTTTAATAGTCTCTATGCTAAGGAAATGAATGAACATGATATAATAATTATGGAATGAGAATTTAATATTCTACAGTGTAATGCATCAAGTAGGTGTTTCCTACAACTAATGCACGTAACTGAATAAAATCAAACCAAGTAACAAGGTCTATTACCTTGCCAAACAACAATCATATCTACCACAAAACTCGTGTACCTAGTACACTCAACCAAGATCACTTCCTAGTAATCACAACGAATCGCCAAGGCTACTAATGCCCAAAACGTCTATACTCCGCAAAACTATCCTTTCTTGAGCTCTAGACCAAGTATACAACCAATGCACACTAAGCATCCTAACACAACGTTAACGTCTCAATACTCACGGTGAAGCGTTAATCTCTCCCGTGCAGCCGTGATTATCCTCTAAATCGCAACCTTCAACCTTCTCACAAGTCGAGTGTATATCCCACTCGCATAGTAACCACTAACATTAATATAATATCATATTAGTCATTACATAAAACATATCTTTATAGGATATACAAACATCATACCAAACCGATAAGTATCAATATACAATTCATACTTTATATATATTCATATATATACATATACATACTATGGCCCTTATGTATATCCGCACAAAACCACAACTCCATATATAGCATAGTCTTATATATAAATGCACATGAGCTAACGATTAAAGCGCGTACTCATAATAACGGTAATAGTAGCAACAGTATAATTTACATATATATATACAAGAATATACCTTCCTATTTCTGATAGGTTTCAAAACTCTACGATGATCGACCGCCACGCTCGCACTGCCTCAAACTCTAGGCTGTCCACCACTATCTCTCTTGGAGCCACTGGATGGTTGACTAGTACTCCCCGACTGACTAACTCTCATCTTCGGGCAATCCTTACGAACATGATCACCGCCACAAGCGAAACACTTTCCTGACTTACCCCAACACTTATTCACGGCATGTCCCGTCCTCATACAATAATGGCATATCAACTCATCACTTCGCCGCCTCTGAGTAGAAGTAGTAGCACCACTCCGGCCACCCGAACGCACCTTTCCTTGACTAACTGTTTGAGGTGCCGACTGTCCTCTCTTAACGTCATTGCTTCTATTAGTCTTCGATATTTCCTTTTGAGCGTGCTCCTCGATGTCTAACTCCATCGCATGTGCACGATCCACAGCCCCTTGGTAATCTGTAAGCATTAATGGAATAAGCTGCCTACGATATTTCGTCCTCAGGCCTTTCACAAACCTCTCGGTCTTCCTAGCCTCATCCGGTACCAAGTAACCACAATAGCAGGCCAACTCTGCAAACTTTGTTGAATACTGAGCTACGGTCATATCTCCTTGTTCTAACACTAGGAATTCCATCTCTCTTCTTTCTTGAATTACTGCCGGATTAAACCGTACCATAACCTCATTGACAAAGTTCTCCCACACTCGAGGCACTCCATGCCGTCTCCAACGATCTCGTAATTCAAGCCACCAATGCTCGGCCGCACCATCCAATCTAAACACCGCTAAGGTCACCATCTCCTCTGATGTACAACCCAAAACTGCAAAGATCCTCTCCATGCTTTCTAGCCAATGTTTCGCCTTAATAGTATCTGGCTCTCCATCAAAACTTTCCGGTTTAAACTTCAGGAAGTTCGCAAGGACAGTAGAATCGTCTTCCAGTCCAAACACATGTTGAGGAGTCACACGCGGATCGTTAACATTCTCTCCCCTCTTGTCGCCACGAGCTGTACTCGAACAAGGTATAATAGAACTAGCTCCACGCCAAGTTCCCGACATAATACGCCTACAAAGAACACTCAGCGTTAATAACTCAACAATAAACCCAACCCAAACTAGGCCAAGGAACCTATCCTGGCGAAATAGCTAACCTATAGCTCTGATACCAACTGTGACGACCCGACCCGAACCCCAATGCGGAATCCCAAGGTCGTGCCGCCAAGACAAGCTAAAAGACGGACAAGCACCCGCTAAGCGTAGTGGTGCGAGTCCAGAGTTGAACCAACAAACTCTAAACAAGAATGTAAAGCCATAACGGCAAAACCGAATAACCAAAAACTAAAATCTGCGGAAGCAAATCATAAATGGGACCAAAGCCTATAATTATAAATTAAGGTATACAAGGCTGAGAGACGACTATCTCTCGACAAATCTACGACTCGCGTGACGCAACATTGCGCACGGGCGACAAACCATCGGCAATCCTAAGGCCGGCGAATCAACAGAATACCAACCTGATAAACGACAACTCAACGGCTATAACATGCCGGAGGAATACATCAACTAAATGAATAAAGGATGAAACACTAACAGCTAAACCAATGTCTCTCGACTAAAGTTGTCGGAGACAGAATTAACAATAACATAATACTAGAATAAGCGAGCTAAAACCTTGCTCGGAAAACAAGCTGAATAAACTCTAATTAAATACAACGCTCGACCCAGCGAGTCGGCTCCCAAAATAAACGACAATAAAATACCTTGACATAACTACCCAAGCAAAGTTTACATAACTTCACGTCCGTGTCTCACAAGATAGTAAATACAATAATACTAATAATCCCAAGCTATCGCCCGGAAGACCACCTGTTATCGATCAAGCGCCCGAAGCTTCAACGCGTACTAACGAGCTTACTGCAAAAACTAAGGAAAACAAACGCACGGAGTGAGTCATAATGACCCAGTAAGTTACTAAATGCAAATGTATGGCATAGCATGACGTGGCATGGCATAATGCACAAGCGTATATAAGATCATGGTATCTTAATAGCATACCCACAATAAACCACATAGCACGTTATCTTTCATATAAGTGCTTATACATAAGCACGTAAAACCAAGACCTGGGCCTAGCCCTCAAATGATCACAAATTTGCACTTAGCACGTTATTCACGTAAGTGCGAGTATTAAACATCACAATAGGATATGTTATGGGCCCGGCCGCTACGTAGCTCCTGCAAGAAAAACACTGTTATACGGGTTTGTGACTACGATGCTCGTGTCTTCGCATCGATATACCGAACTCCGCCGGCTGATAGCAGCCAGTGACGCACTTATTGATACGGCAAAGGGGCTACTTCCCCATTGCGGCCTACAATGGAGGGGTGTGTGAGGTCAGTGCACGGCGATCCATAGCGAACGAATCTCTCGATTCGTGAAGGCGATACATCGTCCCACCCCGACATAAAAATCAAACCAAATAGTGCCAGCTGGACTTAATGCAATGCACAAGTAGATGTTTACTCGTAAAGACCAAATAAGGATCGGATTCGACAAGAGCGAACCCGTCCGATGCTCAAGTATGTATTTACTCAATATAAACAAATAAGGAATGAATTCGACAAGAGCGAACTCATCCGACCAAATAAGTTATTATTCTCTACCATAAATCAATCAAGGCAAATACATTGCTCACAACCAATTAATCTTAAAAGATCTCAAGTCAACAATTAAATCAAGAATAGTATAAACCCACCAAGAATCATATTATGAGGTCTATAATGGTCCTCTATTTGAAATCAACCAAAGACTACACCATAGTCATAACCCACAATACGTTCATGCGCAACCGATCATTTCCCAAAAGTGAGAACTAACTCAATAATTATCTTCAACCATACTCAAGACCATAGGTTGGCCTTTAATGTACCGTACTCTCCCGAGCACGCTTCCAAATAAATCCCATAGTAAATCTCTATAGAGTGGGTGTCTCAATTGGACACAAATCGAGATGCTCGGGTGCTCACCATCATAACCAACCAAAACCCGAACATCGTAGGAATTCATCCCAACGCTTATTAACATGTTATTTAACTTGTAACGACTCCGTTGAGTCTTAGCACTACATTTCATTATTTATATGAATCATAAATCCCCAAATTAACACTCCATTCAAATATATGACAAAACACTAAAATTCATTCGGCTTGATTCCCAAGCCTAGAAACCCAAGAACTCATCGTAATCATAATCTCACTCGAAGTTTAGAAACTGAGTGCACCACAATCAATATCAAACGAAACCCATACATCGTAGGATTTCGACCCAAGTTCACTAACACATTATTGGACTTATAGTGACTCCGTTGAGTCTTACTATTAAGTTTCATTATCTACACTTTCCATAAATCCCAACATTATCATCTTCTTCAATTACAACAACTTCTAAAGTAATTCGGGCTTGATTCTCAAGCCCCAAAATTCATAAAAACCTAAACAAAGGAATAACCCATTTCTCCCAACACACAACATCATTCAAATCATCCTACACACGAATACCCACTCCAAATAACACAATTCCTCCAATAATTCGAGCTTGATTAACAAACCCTAAAATTCATAAAACCCAACATAACCCTATACCCGTTTCAGGAATTTCATACTTTCAATTAGATGGTCATACTTATACAACCTAGTGAGATCACACATTCAAAGCCCCAAACTTTAGGCATACTTTCATAATAAACCAAATGGAATGTAAACATGATTTCTAGCATGTTCATAAACCTAGAAACACAAGATGAAGAGTAACATTATACATCAACAATCATATAGGTCATCCTACATATGCTTTTGACAAGTTCACATGCTCAAATCACAAGTTAAAATCACCCAAGGCAAGTATGTGTACCCATTGACCTCAAATAGCATAGAGTTTGTTTTCCTTAGGATCAATGGGTACAAAATCAAAAGAAGAAGAAGAAGTAACTTACAAGTTCTTCACAAAGAAAGCAAAGGAAGAAATCAATCGGTTGGAAATGCGATCCCTCGTCGAGCTCTACAACTTTGTGGAGGAGGCTTGAGCAAATGAGGGATGGATCAAGGAGGATGATGAAGATGTCTTCAAGAAGCCATGGGAAGAGCTTGAGAGAGTGAAATCCCGTTTTTGGAGAGGAGGGTGAGAAATGAGAGTCAAAATCTCGATTTGTGGTTTATATTGGTCCAAAAATTGAGTGGGACAAGTGTCATGATATTGTGGTTGATAAATATCTGATTTTGGGCTTAATTAATCCACTCAAACTCTCACTAATCCACTCCTAAAACTTATTAGAGATGTTAGGTACTTAAGTGAGGAAGGGTTAGGGAGGTTTAGAAAAGTTTAGAATAGGTTTAGATAGGGGGTGTGAACAAATCGTCCAATTCCAAAAGCAGGGCAAAATCCCGAAACAACATCAGGAGTTGAGGCGGGCGCCTCACTCCCTCCCATGCGGCCGCTGGCCTCCCAAACAACTGCTCTCGGTATTTGAGGCGGGCGCCTCATGTTCAGGCGGGCGCCTCGGCTCTGAACCTCCAAAACTTGGTCTAAACTTGATCTAAATGATCCCAAACTTATGGGCAACCATTCTAAGGTTTAACCTAACTCAAAACAAGTCTAAAACACACCCGAACAACTCCAGAAACAACTCGGAGCGAAGCAGGGAAGGGGTGCGACAACGTCTGCAACGACGAGCGAACTCGAAATCAAGCGAGCAATGAAAGGAGACTTTTAAGGCAAGTCCAAGGGCTAAAGAAGAAGCTTAAATACTTCTAGGAAGTTGAATAACAACTAGGGGAATAAGAATCCCAAAGGAGAGGCGATTGCGACTCGATTTCGAACTTCTGCGATAGAGGACGAACGCTATCTCCAAAGCTTCCAAAATCATCGATAGACTTAAGGAACACCTCCAACTTGAAGCCTAATGCATCTAAACATGTTAACAAACCATCTTAAAGAGGTCTAGGACCCAAACCGAGGTCACGAACACAAAACGCAAGCAAACCCTCAATCGCGTCGCATTCCGACTATCGTCGAGTCACGACTTGTGACTTTAGCAAGTCAACAACTATATGGAGTCTCTTAATAATGTTTTGGTCTTAAAATGGTCTCTCAAACATATCTAGACCCTCTCGCAACCCAAACATACAGTCGACAAAGGAAGAAGTGCAAGTATAGCACGCAAACCGAGATAACGAAGGAGCGGGGCGTCACAGTTTGTAAGCCTGTCGAAAGACCATGACAAAATTGAAGTACTAACACATGTTAAGCCAGATTATGATGGGGACACATAATGAGCATATTTTTAAATCTATCCCAAGACTCATGGAATGTTTCACCTGGTTTATTTTGAAATGACATGATTTGTTTTATATATTCAGTGAGAGATGCATGCTTATAGTATTTACTCATGAACAAATCATATAATTGGGCCCAAGTATAAACACTACTAGGTGTTAGATTCATAAACCATCGCTTTGCCAAGTCTTTTAATGTACTGGGAAAGTATTTCATTTTAACTTGGTCTTCAGTCAACCCTCCTAAAGGAAAAGTACTCATCATGTATTCATAATCTCTTAAAAAACTGACAGGATCTTCGTGGGGCATTCCATGAAAAGAAGGTATAGCATTAAAATAATGGTCTTTTAATTCGAAATTCCTTACGGCTTCTAGTAAGACTAGACATGATGTTACTACATTTAATGAAGGTCTACTGAAATCATTAATAGTTCTTTGATTTACCACTACTTCCATATTTCTTCTAGCGGGTTCTTCTTCTCTTTGATTCATGTTAACCAGATGAACTAGATTATCAGGATTTTGATTAATATCTTCCATTGGAGGATCACCCAGAGGATCCTCTTTATTCAATTGTTCTTGATTATCAGGCTCGGTTTCTAGATTTTCAAGAACTTCTTGATTCCTTCTAATATTATTTATATCTTGATTCAGTTCTACCAGTTGGGGATTCAAAGATCTACGACCATGCATAAAATAAATTAAAGTAATTTAAAAAAAACTAACTATTAAAAACAAATAAAATAAAACCTTTTTGTATTTTTTATTTTTATAAAAACTGAAAATTAAATTAAATTTAAAATTACGCTACCGACAAACTAACTATGTAAACTAGCTTGTCCCCGGTAACGGCGCCAAAAACTTGATCGATGTCTTATTTTAAATTTTTTTCCTTGCAAGTGGACAAGACTATTGGAGAATAGTTTTGAAAGCAAGGGTCGAACCCACAGACACAAGAGATCACAGATAGTACAATTTATTGATAGCAAATTATTAATCTAAGGGGGTTTTTATATTTATTCTATTCTAAACTACTATTATTATTTAGGTGTTTAACTAATTAGCAGCAATTACAGGTTATGAAGATCTTATGGTGGATGGCAATCTAGGATTAGGGTTTCACTTGTCTCTCCTCTATGTTTAATTCAAAATAATTATCATTCAATCTCTTGGGTTCGTTCACAAAATATAGATATAGTCTGTTGAATTATTGGTTCAGCCTCCATCCCCGAATAATCCATCCATTCTATATCCTAAGCACAAGAACATATGATCTATCTGTCACCTAGGTTATATATGGAACCTGACTCTAACTTATCACTCTCGTGCATCGATAGGTCCAATTTATTGTGATGGTGAGTGATCGATGTCTTATTTTAAATTTATTTCCTTACAAGTGGACAAGACTATTGTAGAATAGTTTTGGGAAGCAAGGGTCGAACCACAGAGATTTGGATTTGATTATAGTAAATTTAACTAATCTATTAAAATAAAGCAATTAATAACTAATGAGGTTTTTTGGCTTTTATAAATTAAATTAACAAGAAAGCAATAAAATAACCTAACTAACAAAGCATATAAATATGAGATAAATCAAAGATTTGTAAATCGCCTAGGAATTAGGATTCACTTGTATCTACTCTATTGTTCATCTAAATAAAGTATCATTCAATACCTTGGGTTCGTTCACGAAAGATAGATATAGCCTGTCAAATTACCGTTCAGTCTCCATCTCCAAATAATTCATCCATTCTATATCCTAAGAACAAGAACATATGAATCCTAACTGTTACTTAGGTCATATATATGAACCTGACCCTAACTTATCACTCTCGTGCATCGATAGGTTCAATTTATCATGATGGTGAGCCAGTGTACGACATATGTACATTGATCATGCGGTTATCCGCACCTCTAGGTCCTTATTACTTGCGATTACATTCATTTGTTCAAAGCGAGAAAATAAAGGGATTGATAATCACCGCAAAATCAACAAGAATTAATATAAAGCAATAGATTCGATACAAGTTACCTCCAATTCCTAGATTATGGATTTAATTCTCCATAATTGAAAGTACAAAATCTTGAACCATTCTTGAATAATCTTTCTTCATAGACAAAGAAAAATAATACAGAACTTCTCCTCCTTTTTTTTTAACTAAAGAGATCTATTTATATCTAATTAATTCTACAACAAGAAGGAAAATGAGATACAATATAATTAAAACACAAAAAAGAGTCAAAGTAGGACTTGCACGTTTCCCAATGCAATTAAATCATAAAGTGGGCGACTGATTTTAGGATATAAATCTGATTTTCAGCTTTTTGGACTTCATGTAACACCCCGCTCCTTCGTTAGCCCGGTTTGCGTGCTATACTTGCACTTCTTCCTTTGTTGACTGTATGTTTGGTTTGTGATAGGGTCTAGATGTGTATGAGAGACCACATTAAGACCAAAACACTATTAAGAGATGTCATATAGTTGTTGACTTGCTAAAGTCACAAGTCGTGACTCGACGATAGTCGGAATGCGACGCGATTGAGAGTTTACTTGCATTTTGTGTTTGTGACCTCGGTTTGGTCGTAGACCCTTATAAGATGGATTATTAACATGTTTAGATGTATTAGACTTCAAGTTGGAGGTGTTCCTTAAGTCTATCGATGATTTGGAAGCTTTGGAGATAGTGCTCGTCTCTATCGCGTAGTTCGGGCATCGAATCGCGTAATCGTCTCTTCTTTGGGACTCTTATTTCCCTAGTTGTTGTTCAACTTCCTAGAAGTATTTAAGCTTCTTCATTAGCCCTTATACTTGCCTTAAAAGTCTCCTTTCATTGCTCGTTCAATTACTAGTTCATTCGTCGTTCCAGTTGCACGTTGTTGCACCTCTTCCCGATTTCGCTCCTAGTTGTTTCGGGAGTTGTTCGGGTGTGTTTCTGACTTGTTTTGAGTTGGGTAAGACCTTAGAATGGTTTCCCATGAGTTTGGGACCATTTAGGACATGTTTAGACCAAATTCAGGGAAATTTGGACCATGCGCTTCGCATCGAATTCGATCACCGGCTCGCGGCAGTCTTTGAGAGCATTGCAAAATGAACATGAGCTTCTGAAGTCCAGGCGCCCTCTGGCCAATTGTGAGGCGCCCGCCTCAAGTGCTAGTTGCACCTACGGAATTTTTCTCTGTTTTGTTGTTTTACGAATTTTGCTCCTAAACACCTATTCAAAACCTTTTCTAAACCCCACCTAAACCTCCCTAACCCTCCTTAATTATGTCCTAACATCTCTAACAAGTTTTAAGAGTGGATTAGTGAGTGATTGAGTGGATTAAACAAGCCCAAAAATCAGATTTTAAGTGACCACAATGTGGTGACACTTGTCCCACTCAGTTTTTAACCCAATATGAGCCACAATCTGAGAGTTTGACTCTCATTTCTCACCCCTCCTCCTCAAAAACGGGAATGGCTTCTCTCCTAGTTCCTCCATGAGTTCTTGAGGGTCCTTCTTGACCTTCCATGGTTCCTCTTCTTCGTTGCTCAAGCCCTAGCTATAGAATCGAAGAGCTCGACGAGTAGATTACTTCCAACCGACATTTTCTCGTTTTCTTTCTTGGTTGGGGATTGAAGGTAAGTTACTTCTTCTCTCTTTGATTTTGTACTCATTGATCCTAAGGAAAACAAACTCTATGCTATTTGAGGTCAATGAGTACACATGCTTGCTTTGTGTGATTTTAACTTGTGATTTGAGCATGTAAACTTGTTAAGAGCATATGTAGGATGACTTCTATGATTGTTGAAGTATATTGTTACTCTTCATCTTGAGTTTCTAGGATTGTGAGCATGCTAGAAATCATGTTTACATTTCATTTGGGTTTATTATGAAAGTATGCCTAAGTTTGGGGCTTTGGATATGGGAACTCACTAAACATCATGAGTATGATCATTTAATTGAAATTAAGTGATTTATGAAATGGGTTAAGAATTATGTTGGTTTTTGTTATGAATTTTAGGGCTTGAAATCAACCCCGAATTATTGGAGAAATTATTGTTAATTGAAGTGGGTGTAATGTTGAGATTGATGAATTGTGTAAATAACGAAACTTAGTATTTAGACTCAACGGAGTCATTATAAGCTTAATAATGTGTTAGTAACCTTGGGTTGAAATCCTACGAAATTTGGGTTTTGTTTGACTATGATTATAATGAATTCTTGGGTTGTTAGGCTTGGGAATCAAGCCCGAATGAATTTTGAGATTTTGTAGTATATATGAATGAAATGTTTAATTGTGGGTTTATGAAACACATAAAGAATGAAATGTAGAATTAAGACTCAACGGAGTCGTTGTAAGGTCAATAATATAATAATGAGCTTTGGGTTGAAACCCTACGATGTTCGGGTCTTGCTTAGTTATGTTTGTGCGTATAGTATCTTATTCGGTGTCCAATCGAGACACTCATGTTATAGAGACCTATTGGGAGTATGTTTAGAGCGTGCTCGTTGGAGCCAAGTATTAGAGATCAACCTATGATCTCGTATGCCTTTAAGAAATGATCATTTGAAGCGAGTTTTCCTTTAGGGGATTTGGTCGCATGCACATGAATGCACTTGCGAGGGAGTGACTACGGGGTAGTCATGATGTTCTTGAGTATAGCATTGAGGAAGTCGGTTATATACGATAGTTGGGACTATTGTTGAGTCCGGTATGCTTTTATGTATAGACTAAATGCTAAGTCTTGATTGTGGTTGTTCTTAGACTAAATAATAGTCTTTGATTTAATCTTGAGTAGAGGACTATAGTAGACCTCATGTTGTGATTTATTGAGCTATAAGCTATTTTTGAATTGGCGATGACTTGAGGATTATGAATACCTCAATATGTGGTTCTTGAACTAAACATACAAGTTAGTTGAACATGTTAAGTGTGTACATTTGTGTGCATTGTTTATTGGGTTTTGTAGAGCATTATGACCTACTTGATTTGATGAGTCCTTTTGTGATGGACTTTGTCCTTATTGGTTTATTCAAGTAAATATCTACTTAAGCATCTTGATTTGAGTCGGTGGCGCCTTGGTCGTTTTTGTCGGCAATGGGACGATTCATAGCCTTTGGAAACATTCGCTATGAATCGCCGCATTGGTACCCTTTCTCCTCACTATATGGCCAATAGTGGGATGTGGTCTCGTATTAGCGCCACCTAGCCTGATATTGAGCTCCCATTTCTCATCCCAGGGTTGGATGAATGTAACGAGGTACTCATTAAGAAAATTGATGAGTTGTGATCATTTGAGGATTGAAACCCAGATTATGATCATTTGAGGGTTGGACCCATGGTTTAAATATTGAGGGCTAGGCCCAGATTCTGGTTATACGTGTTTACGTATGAGCATTTATGTGAAACATAATATGCTATATGGCTTATGTGAGTTTATGTGCTTTGATAACTAAGTACATGTTTATTGTTGGTATACTAGTATGATACCATGATTTTTCGTATATGCTTGTGCATTATGCCATGCCATGCCATGCTATGCCGCACTATTGCATTTAGTAACTTATCGGGTCATTATGACTCACTCCGTGTGTTTGTTTTCCTTAGTTTGTGCAATGAGCTCGTTAGTGCGCGTTGCGGCCAAAATAGTGCGTGTTTGATAAGGTGGTCTTTCGGGCGATAGCTTGGAGTTATTATTATTATTGTATTTATTATCTTGTGAGACACGGATGTAAAGTTATGTAAACTTTACTTGGGTAGTTATGTTAGTATTCTATTATAGTTTTATTTTGGGTGCCAACTTGTTTGGTCGAGCTATTGTATTTAATTAGAAGTTTATTCTGTTGTCTTTCTGAGCAAGGTTTTAGCTCGCATGTTCTAGTATTGTGTTATTTCTATCTCCGACAACTTTAGTAGAGAGACATTGGTTTAGTTGTTAGTGTTTAATCTCTTATTCTTCTAGTTGATTTGTCCCTCGGGCATGTTATAGCCGTTGAGTGGTTGTTTATCAAGTTGGTATTTTGTGATTCGCCGGCCTTAGGTTTGCCGATGGTTTGTTGCCCGTGCGCAATGTTGCGTCACGCGAGTCATAGATTTGTCGAGAGATAGTTATCTCTCAAATTTCTTGCTATGCCTTTGTTAGGGATTAAAGGTTTGGGTTCCACTTATGATTTGCTTCCGCAGATTTTAGTTTTTAGTTGATCCGTATTGCCGTTATGGCTTTACCTTCCTATTCGAGCTTGATGGCTCATCTTTTGACTCGTACCATTATGCTTAGCAGGTGCTTGTCCGTCTTTTAGTCTGTCTTAACAAAGACGACCTTGGGATTCCGCATTGGAGTCCGGCCTAGCCGTTACTTCAAGTTTTCAGCTTTTGCGCTTTGTCCTCAAGTTCTTCAATTCAACAAAAAGTGCCTATATTTTGCACAATTATTCCAAAAGTCTCTGAAACTATAAAACAACACTAAAACATATATTAGACAACAAAAACCTCAAGAAATAGCATAATTTAAGCCGAAATAATACCCAATAACTGCATATAAAATACAGTCATCAAATACCCCAAAACTTAAACTTTTGCTCGTCCTCGAGTAAAATTAAAAAAACTAAACTAAACTAAATTAAAGCAAATAAAAAAAATATTTTTCTTTCACAAGTCAAAGCATCAGTATGGTACCACATAATGTCTCAAGGAATGATAAATAACAACACATAGCCACAAGTCTAGGCTTTCACTCAATCATCATCAATCTCACTTGTACATCTCCGTGTGTGTGTGTGAACCATTAATTGACTATCTCCAAACTTAGAAATTTTTATCAAGCTAAGCACAACATTCATTCCCAAAATATTTAAAATAAAAATGTGTGCATCACAAAACATGTACATACCATCAATACCCGGTTAACAACACGAAGAGAAATCGTGCTAAAATTTAAGTGCTTATACATCTATCCCATGCACTAACTATGTATGAAATACAATGCTCTCAAGTCTCAATTACTTATAATAGCTGAGATTATGCAAATACGGTGAGCTATATCAAGATGTGTATATAATTCAAAACAAGGGTCAAATCAACTATGCTTCCAAACCATGTCAACTAACACAAACAAATGTGGCAACTAGATCAATATGACTTTATTAAGCTTGTAATGTAAGGCCAAGGTGAGGGGTAACAATAAAAGGGATAAGAAATTACAAAGTGAGAAAGTAAGAATTTTTCCCTTTTTCCCATACAAAGCACTCACTTTCCTTCAACAACCCCCAAACTTGGACTTTTTGGTTGAAGAAGGTATCATCATCACAAAGATTTTCTTCCCAATGATCCTTTTCTTTGCTTTCTTTTTTTCTATTTTTCTATTTTTTTATTTTGAAGGGCATGTGCAATTTTTGATTTTCGCACCCGTTTCGTTCTTCCTTTTTTTTTCTCTTTTTTTTCATATATATATATATTTTCTTTTCCAATACAAGAACTCATTGGGGCTATTTTTGAACTGCATCAATCACCATGTAGACAACATTCCCAACCCAATCCTACTCTCTCAAAGGGTAGGCAAAAGTGTATAGGCTAAAGGTTAAGTTAATGTGGGTAATAGAAACGATGTCGAATGGGGGTCGATGTGTGCTTAGCACACGCCATTCTTTTTAATAAAGCTCAAAGGGGACACTAGGGATTAATTTAAAATAGGGATGGTGAGATAAAAAGGCTCAAACGTTCCAAAGATGGCCTAAATCATATCCTAATTGCCACAATGCTCATGCTTTGTTTTCACAGAAATTCAACACAGTTTCAAATCATTCCCTAACTCACAGTTTTAAAAACAAGCTCCACAAGTATTTCACATAAGCATTCGCTAGAAAAGAGGTAGGGAAAATCAAGACTTAAATGCACTCACGGTTCGAAAGTGTGCTTGAGATATATTAGCAAAAGAAGTCTAACAAATCTAACTTAGCATGCAATCAACCATAAGTCGCAAATATAATGCAACAATCATGTAATGATGACTGTTTAAAATGTTCGTGATCACAAAAATAGCAAGGTCCAAGGGAATGCAATGTGCACTATAAACTCAATAAAAATACCAAAATTCTTTAATAAATCAAGTCATGGTATTTTTGTGCTAAAAAATGTTGGAGATATAAAGTTCCATCAACTAGACCAAGCTAAGGCTCGCAGACAAGTATACATGTATCACTATTAACAAACATGTTATCATTGGCAGAAGTAACCACACCAAAATTAAAGACTCGGAAAATTTTCAAATTTTCTATTTTTTTTAAATAATAATAAACTAACTACTAAAACTAACAAAAATAAAATAAAAACTAAATTAACTAAAAACAGGTAAAACGACTCTTCTAAAAAAAATCATTTAAGCGCAAGGTCATTCCCACTCCCAAACTTAAATTTCACATTGTCCTCAATGTGAGTCAAATATAGGACAAGAGGGTAGAGAATGCGTCATTAAATTACACACCAACCAGCATAGTATGATAAGAAATGGAACATTCAAATTCCAATTCAACATTTTAAAGTAATTCCCATTAATTTTTAAAACAGGGACACATTGCCCCACATTTACAATTCAAATGGCAAGCATTTGAATGACCAACACAATTAAAGATTTCCCCGGGCCCTAACAAAAATTCAATACAAAAAAAAAAACAATCTCAACTTTCGCAACTATATATGCCCATAAACTGCTCAATCCCCAATTGCCAAGAAATTCGCAAAATATTACAAATTAATTCAAGTATAACGAGTATACTATAAGCAAATTTACGCACAATACTCCCACTTTCAACAATAAACCAACAAAATAGAACATAACTAATTCACATTGACCGTTATTCTAAATCACAAAGATAGACTTAGGAGGATTGAAAAATCAAATTTGCATACAAAGCCCCTGAAGAAGATCAAGATCAATCGCAATTAAGTTGGTGTATACTCCCAATTGCTGTTTGGAAAACAAATTTCTCCAAACTCCCCCTAAAATTGAACAATAATTGCATCCAAATTTGTTATGAACAAAACATCCAACTCTAATGCAATCAAAATCAACTCAGAATATCACAAATTTCACCAATGCAAACAATTCTCAAATCAATAATTAATCGAATTTGAAATGATCTTGCGAAATTTTGCAAGGAATTTTGAAATTCAAGTAAATGGCGATGTACTTTGTGGAAAAATGGAGGATGTTGTCGGCCTTGCCGGCGAAAAGAGGCGTAGAGTGATCGGTAGCTGAAGCGGATCGGGGATGAACAATTGGAGAGAGTCGAGAGATGGCGATGGTTGGAGCTTCCATTATTGGGTTTAGATTTTTGGGGAGAGCAAGCTGAAGAGAGAGAGATGGAGGATTCGCAAATGCAGGCGGAAGAAAGGCAACGTGGACGATCTTTCCCGAATGGCGGCAGGCTGGAGGAGAGCCGGCGCTAAAACGGGATGGATGATAGAGAAGCGGATGTAGTAGTTGATTCGCGTGGTAGGCGTGAAGGAGATCGAGACAACGGGGTGTCGGTGGTTGGCGAAGGGCCATACTATAAAGCCGATTGAAGGCAGGCTGGGTGCGAGTGATGATTCTCCGGATTGGATGAGCGATGGTTCTTGGTGAAAGGAGGCGGGAAGCGAGAGATGGGAGGTCGCAGGGCATGGTAGATTTAGGCGAGTGCCGCGGGTTTGAGGCGGATGGAGCAAGAGAGATGGATGAGAGAGATGAGAGAGAGAGAGTGGAGGGAGAAGGGGAGCCAGGCTTTGGTGGTATGAACTAGGTTTAGGGCCTT
>JABEVN020000773.1:0-28208 GCA_013146195.2 Codonopsis lanceolata | reverse complement strand
TGGCAGTTGCCTGAGGCCAAAACTTGACCAGCTGCATTTCGAGCTTCTCAAAGAGCAGCTCCGGACAGTAGCCTTTAGCCCTCAAACAACAGCCTTTTTGCTCTTGAACAACAACCATTTAATGAGCAGTCTTTTATGACTTGTCTTGACAAAATTTCCTATCCTACCCTTAATATAAATCCCTCCTTTATCCCTTGTAAGGGTATGCTAGACCTTTGACCTCCCCTTAGGAGTATATAAGCCTCAAGGCATCTCTCCATTCATTTCTAATATGAATTTATTTACATCATTATATCTCCAACTGGTCAAACTTAGAGAGAGAGAGAGAGAGAGAGAGAGAGAGAGAGAGAGAGAAGTGGGTTCTTGGAGTCTTCCGGCGATTACCGGAGCTTCGGCCAACCAATCGACTAGCCGAGACCACCGTTGGAAAGATATCGCCGAGGAGATCGTTTCCCCTCTATTTATTTCAAGTTTCATATAGGTTTGAAATTCAGATATGAGGTACGTTGCTAAACCCCCTTGCTTCGTTCTTCACAAATCTTGCCTAGATCATGATAAGGAAGAGTTTTATGAAGTCTATAAAACGATTTTATTTTTCTATGAAATCTGTAAATTTTTCCATGGACCTTGACTTGATGATTTTGGTCTTGGATTTAGTTTGAAATATGTTCAAGCTTTGATTTGGAATCATTGTTGTTCATGAACTTGTTGGAAAACAAACCATACAAATCCAGTCTTTGTTTTGGATAAATTTCGGGAAAGTACTCATACTAATCCACTAAATATAATTTTCTAAAAATGGAGTATGTTATACCTATACATGTTAGGTAACTCTCTGCAAAGTTTCATAAATTTTGGTGTTCGGGAAGTATTTTTCATTAGTCACAAATCGTGGCTGTTCCAGTAAGCTGTTACCAGAAAGTTAGTCTATTAACATGATATTGAGGTGGTCATATTTGATGAATACAAGTCCTAATTGAGTGTTTTAAAATGGTAAACTCTAGCTCAAAGAGTCTAGTTTCTGGAAATGTAAAGTTTATTACATTTGGATCAATGAGCAATTTTTGGTGAATTTCGAATGATAGACATGCAGAATGAGTCGCAACAGAAAATCAGCTTTTTAACATTAACTTGGAGGGGCTGTATTTTGATGAATATAAGTCCTAATGGAGTAATTTAAAATGCTAAAATATAGTTTAAGGAGTCTAGTTTCAGAATAAGTCGTAATCACCTCAAATGGAGTTGTGAGAAATTTATTGTTGAACTAACAAGTTGGCTGTGCAGAATGAGTTATAATAGATAATCTGGAAATAAACTTGTCTTGGGAATAATCATAAATTGATGATTATAGGTTTGAATTGAATGATTCAAAATGGTAAATAATATCTTAAAATGTTTTGTTTCTAAATATGTGTGGATCACAATATTTGAACTTGTCAAGCGTGGTTTATAAATGATACATGAACCATAATGGATTTGGGATTATAGAATGAATTATTATTCTAGGAAGAGATTAATGTTTACAAGCATATGGTCTCATGATCCTAGACTAACGAAGTAATCTTGGATAGTATATGATGGATTGATGGTAAAGTTATGACTTAGCTTGGTTTCATAATTGAATGTGAATTACTTTGTATATTTCATATTATGACAAAAAGCATGATTTTTACCTTGCCAAGAATTGATTCTTCTACGTGTTTTTATAATATGACTAATGAGCATATTGAATGTTCTTGCCTTCATGTGTGATCTATTCAACAGTTATATATTGAACTTGGATTCCAGTAGAGCTTCTCAATGAAATAAGGACCTAGATATATGTGAACTATGAACATAGAGAAAGGATAGAAATCATATAGCATTTGTATCATATTTGTGATGAATTGTAGTGATGACTCAATAGAGTTGAGTTTAAGGAACGATTAGACCTTACTAGGATTGTGGTGAGATCCTTTGACACTTAGAAATCCATTTGACTAGACTACTAGCTTTTGGAACTTGAATAGAATTAAGTAGACAACTTGACACTTATACTTTTGAGACTCAATCGAGCTTCTATTGTAATCGATATGATTAATCGTGAACATGTCGTGAATAACATGCTTGTTTGTCTTGAACAAGCTCGCTCTTGTCGAGCTCGCTTCCTACTTGATTTAATATGAGTAAACATCTACTTGACATGGATGACTTCGCTCTTGTCGAGCTGGATCCCTACTTGATTTTAATGCCAAGTAAATATCTGCTTTTCATTCCATTAGTCCAATAGGCATAATTGTCTTGTCTCGATGGTAATGATGCATAGCCGACACGAATTGTGAGATTTGTGGTAGTAATGGGTTGCCAGCCCATCATCATGCACCCACCCTCTACTATTTGATCACACTGGAGAAGAGTGCCTTCTCGTAATCATTAGGGCGCTTGGAATAATACTATCGTGTTCAAGGTCGATGTATCAATCACGTGTATCCGACAACCCACATTTAAGATAATCGTTTTCTTCTTAGGATCTACGTTGCGGCAGCGGCTCTATAATATATCCTCATGTTATGCGATTTATTTCAAGCACTTATGTGACAACAAAGTGTTAATTGAGATATGTGATCGAAAGTGACCATGTTTATCTTGATTGCGCGTTATTGAATTTCACGGTGTGTATATCTATAGGTATACATACTTATACTTGATAATTCTATGACTTGATATGCATAGATGTGAATATACATGCTTATACTTGCTAGTTTCATGAATGACTTGACGTGTATATATAAAGTTACACATACTTACTAGAAATGTTTTCATGAGAATTACTTTCTAATTCATTTGGTTTGTGTTGAATAGGAAATTCCACCCTAGTTCACTTGGACAGATTAGTAAGTGAGAAGGAGAGATTTCTTGTAAAGTATACAACACGTATTCACGAGCTTCGTCGTCGTAACGCGATGTTACTGTTATTATAACAATGTTTCATATTATGTTATATTGTTTAGTAGTAGTGCATCTTGAGTCATTATGACTCATCCGCATTGCCATGTTGACTGGCCGCCAGAGATCGTGATTGTAGCAGATCGTAGCTGATCGATAGCTCGAGCTTAGTTCATGTGATCATATGTTCGTGTGTTCGTGATTATAGCAGCCGACATTCCCGAGTAGTAGCTTGTGGATTCCTATCTCATCTAGCATCATTGATTTGTATATTGTACTTTACTATTCTTGTGAGCTCGTTGTATTGTAAAGTTATTTAGACTTTACCGTCGGGTAGATCAGTTGGGTTTTGATTTGGTTCTTCTTTGGGCCGACATATTGTGTCGTGCCGTTATTCGCAGTCTTAGTTTTATATTTAGTTGTCTCCCGGGCATGCAGTATCTTTGAGGCTTTTCTTTATTCTAGTTGTTTTCATTGTTGGTTAACCCTGGTATACTTTAGCTGTGGGTAATTGTTATATCAGGTTAGTTCCTTGTTAAAACACCAGCCTGGAGTGCCGATGGTATGACCGCATCTGCAATGTTATGGCACATGAATTTTGTGTTTAGCCATGTGAGACAACATCTCTCTTGATTCTATTTGCTTTAATTTTCGAGCTCTCTAGCTCGGGGCTTCACTATGTTAACGCTTCCGCATCTTCGATTTTTGTTTACCCGTATTTTTATACTATTACACATCCATGTTTAGAGCTTGATAGCTCTATTGTTTGACTTGCACTATTATTTACTTCGTGCTTGTCCTCTTCTTGCCTTGTCCTAGCGTCGCGACCTTAGGATTTCGTTCCGGAATTCGGGTCGGCGTCACAAATGCGGACGTGATGCCAGCCAATTAACTCTTTGTTAGCGTCCGTTTGATAAATATTTTGAGTTTGTGCCCTAGCCTATGAAAGGGGGTTCCTTCCCGCTCTAACTATCGCTTGGGAGAGATCCGACGACTGTCAGTAATCAAGGCATTACTTGGGTGTCGATTGAAGAGGATGACAAGCAGGTTGGCATATTGTTTGCTCGACTGGAAAAGCTAGAAAGAGCTGTTGAGCAACACGATATACATGTGCCTGGCTGGGGCTGTACGAAGTGCCTGGGGTGGAGCCCCTTATCACTATCCTACCCGAGGAGATCCATCCTTTCTGGGGTGACTGCCACATGCAGAGAGCTTCACGAGGATTGCCTCGAGTGCAATATACAGGGGGACAATTGTCGTCATCTTTTTGACTTAAATGGTTTATGCTTGCTTTTCCCATTAGAAAATTTTATGTGCTTTCTTTGCGCGTGTTATACTAATCTTACATACTTGTCATTCTTGTAGATATGATGTCTCTCAAGTGTCTCCGCCATAGAAAGGAGGAGGATGTTAGGTGGACATTTGGGTTCGCCTTTCAAAAGCCGTAGGACCTTCCCGGGTTCCATTTGGCATGTCCGCCAAGAAAAGCTCTGCTCGGGCTAAATCTTCTTGCCCGACCAAGAATCTAGTTGCTTTGCCCCCTCCTACCCGGGTGACTTTTGTCGTTGGTAAGGCTGTCGCCGATGCCAAGGCTGCCAAGGCATTTGGCACAAAAGTATCTAAACTAGCAATGTTTCATGTGTGGTATCTAATACCAAAAGCATTTTGAGTGACAGAAACTATATCACACGGTAAGCAAATTATAATTTGAGTGGCTAAAAGTTAAATGCGAAAATCCTCTATAATACTCCCTCCGTTCTTAGAAAAAGAAAAAGTCCACCTTCCCTATTTAGGATGTTCCAAAAAATCGTCCATTTTCTAACTTGTCGTTTTGGAAATTATCTTTACCATTTTACCCTTGATTTTACTCCACTTTAATTGATGGTCCCAATCTCATATGGGTATCTTGAGAAAATTCACGCTATCTTAATACTTATAATTGAGCCAGTTTTATTTTCTTAATATGTATGTTGAGTCAAACAAGAGTCACAACACAAGTTTTTGAGAACCGATAGAGTAAAATCATTTCTATTATTGCATGATTATATGGATTTAGTGATTTATGATTATGTGGATTTGGTGAATCATCATACCTGATACGCTATTAATTTACTTTTCCCCATCTAATCCTAACCGTTGGTCACAACTTCATCTAACAGTTTGAAATGTTGCATTACTAATTTATGTACCCACTGATAAATTAGGGTTTTCAAGCTGCATTCTCCGTCGTCTTCTTTTCTAACTCTCGTCTCTCCATATTGTCTATAAATATGAACAGTCTGTCTCTTTTTATTTCGTACCTTTTCTAGACATCTCTCCTTCTCCAATATATAGGTATATGACTCAATTTTTAAACTCGCCCGATGCAGACCTCTTATCAGCACAAAGTTGATACCGTGGAGATGGTTGTTAACCTCCATGTTAGTGGAGCTACCAGCTATGCTTTGGTTTGTAATCTCAAAACCCATTTTTATCGTCTATCTCTTAGTTGTGTGTTTGCGTGGATTATATGTTATGTTTCTTTATCTTCTATTGATATGTTTAGACACAGTTCAAAGGGAATTCAAATCTTCTATCTCACCTGTTGCACTTCTTGTCACATCAATTGAATCTTAGCCCTACACGTGTGCTTGTTATTTTACCCGGCTTTCCTTCTTACAAAAACATTCCTTCTTACAGGGACCTGGGGTGTGACCGGGAATGAGATATAAGATTTCAAGCCGTGAAAAGGAGAAAGTTTAATTTCTAATTGAAATTGAGAAGGGTGATGTTTCATAGATCCATCCAATAATTCTTTCGAATAACAAAAATGTAACAGATCTTGTTAATGGATCAAATATTAATTTTTATATAAGCATCGAACGAATTATAGTTGGGCACATCTAAATCTTACCATATGATAGCTCAATTGTGATACATTAATCAAAGAAGTTAGGTAGATCGAAATATATAGTAATTTGATTTGCTAATTGTTTGATTTAATATATTTGTATTTATTTTATAAAAATGGATTTCATCAACTTATATGAGTTAATGGTCATCAGATGGCCTTTGAGGTGATATATTTTATTCTTTTTGTTAGATAAAATTCTTATTCTATAAATGTATTTGTAGTTCTTGATGTTCAATATGTTGGGGTGTAATTTTAAAATTAATTAATATAATTGATTTTTGGCAATCAAAAAAAATAAATTTTTTCCCCTATCTCTTAATGCCAATGGGTATCTTTTTGTGTGCATATTTGTTGGTTCTCTTATAAGATGCACATATCTTTTTGTTATCTACATATAAATTTTTCGTAGAATAGCTTTCAATTCATGGAAACTCATAAATATTTGTCATCAATAATATTATTACTCCCTCTGTTCTTAAAATTTTGTCATGTTTTTACTTTTTGGTGAGTCAAATTAAGTGTTTTTGAAATGAATTTTTTCGTATATTTTCTTAAAAAAATCATAGAACACATACCTATAAAAAATATATGAAAATTTCATTTTGAAAATACTCGGTTTGACTAAAAATTCAAAACAGATACTTTTGTAATGGAGAGAGTATAATCTTTGGGTAAATTAAACATAATCAATCGGAGAGAAAAATTACTATGCAATAATTATAGGAGTAAAGTTGATAACTAAGAATTTTATTTTTTTATTTTGGATCTTCTTCCCCATCGATCGTGCTAGGTGACCTCATGAATTTGTGCTCTTCTTTTGAACAATATGCACCCATTAAACTAAACAATCAATTAGTTTATTTTATCTATCCATAATTATTTGTCTATGCATTTTTGTAGGTTTATGTGATCAACTACAAGAATTTTTGTTATAGATCGTTGTTCATGGCATTTCAGATGAAGATAACCTGCCTTCTCATGTGAGGTATTGAAGTGCACTTCATGGTCCTGATATATATTTAATTAGTTTTGAAATAATGCACTAGTATTTGACGTGTAAATTTTATTCTAATTCTCCTTAATTTGTTTCCACATACTAACTCAACAATGAACATACAGGGAAATTCAAACATGGGCATCTAATGCCTATGAGCCTTACCCTACATTGCGCAAGACATAAATGGTAGGCATACTCATTAATGCCAAGGTCTATAAGACATTCATTCTAATTCTCCTTATTTGTTTCCACATACTAACTCCATAGTGAACACTTGCAGAAAAAATCAAACAAGGGCATCTAATGCTTATGAGCCTTACCCTACACGGCGTAAGACATAAATGGTAGGCATACTCATTAATGATGCCAAGGTCTATAAAGCGGCGGGTTCATCTATTCCTATTGGTCAGGGAGCAAGGTGGTTAAAGAAGGGTATCGAGATCCTTAAAAAGACTACTTTTGAAGATATGCTGAGGCAGGCCTGTCGTGAGCAGAGGCTCATGAGCTAGCGGGAAGAAACAAAAAAATCCTGCTGGCCTACTTTAGATTCCATTGCCAGCTATTTGGAGTTGTCGTTCTTCGTTGATCAAGACCAAAATGAGGAAATGGGTAATTTATCTGTTGGTCAACAGTTTGATCAAGACCAGAATGAGGAACTACGCAAAGTATCCATTAATCAAGAGTTAAAGCCCAAGAGATGTTGACGAGGATGGCCAATCAAAGGATTGAGATAAGTCCAACACAATTTTGAAGATGTGCCGATGCAAGCCTGTGAGCAGAAGGCTCATATGCGAGGGAAGAAATGGTTACTACCCTACTTTCCAATGCTACTTGATAAACCATTCTCGTACGACCATGGCTTTGTATGCGAAGGGTGCCTTTGTCAGAGCATCAGCGGCTACTGCTAGCATTCTAGGTGGTCACTTTCAGCCTTAGAGACACCTTATTTTGTAACAAAGTGGTTTTATGTAGCCAGGAACAAGACAGTAATGAGCTTCCTAAGTTTAGACTTGTGGTTGAAAAAAAAATTGTTACTTGAGGTAGAAAAATCTTCCCTAGTTTCTTTTACTAACCTATTCCAACCTTGCTTTCATTCCTTATGGAAAGGATTTTCAAGCTTGGCTATTTCAGTGTTTAATCTTTTCAAAGTTTCAATAGCAAGAAAAGTGATGATCTTGTCTTATGTCCACGTAGGCAACCAATATAATGAGGATATCTGGTGTGTTATTCTTCCAAACATTAACAAACCCTCTCTAGCACTTGAGTAACAATGATTATGACAACGGTTACTTGTTATTCTTAAACAAGAGATTTGAAACGAAAGAGCATGGAGAAATATCTAGGGGTTGATGTTGTTCATGATGATGATTTAGAAGTCTTGTCTGTATGGCGTTTTTGGTGAGGCTTTGTGGGGAGATTAACCTTGAAAACTCTTGAATTCTAGTTGATGGTGAAAAAATGCCCGTGCCTTCTTTAGTAACTCTGGAGGCCCTTATATACCCTTTCAGGCTGTAGCGCTGTTGATATTGACCGTGAGATGGCGGTTTCTCATTGGTGGAGCGGGGCGGCCTTTCATTATTGTTCTGTCGCTGAATTAGGTAAATGATGTGAAGAGACGGTGTTGAGTGATTTTCAATTGATAACTAAATTCTACCGCAAGCGCATGACTATTCGTGTAGTATTTAGGATGTCGATCTCATAGGGACTTTGAATCAAGTAACGAAGAACTCACAATTAAGATAATCTAGACGGATTAATTTCAATATTTTTGTTGTGATGAGTAAATTAAATTAACAAGACTAAATTAACTAAATTAGAATGAAAAATTAGATTTTTGATTAAAAACAATAATTAAAAAGCTTATAGGATTTCGGTTCACCACAACAATGAATTTATAAATTTCGTAACAATCTTTCCATTTGCGATGAATGTCAAATTTTGAAGGCGAACTGCATAAAAATAGTTAATTGCATTCTTTCGAACTACTCTCAACCGTGCCTAGATTAATTCAAATCTGATGTTTCGCTCAATGAATTAGACTAAACCCATTATGCCCCACAATTCTATAAGCATCTAGAAATTTAATCAACGGTCATTCAAATGAATTTCTAATTCGATTTTAGAGTTCCGTTACCTACACTTCACCTTTCAGTCCTTCACTTTGGTAACTAAGATTATTGCATAAACGTAGTAGTTTCACCTTTCGGTCTCTCGCTAGTACAATATTATACAATTATTGACAAAACTAAAATCGAATACAAACGGGTGACATTCAAATAAACGGAAAGATATAAACTTTATTTATAAATCCATTATGGGCTACACCTAATCCTAGAATTAGAAAACTACACACACATAATTAAAGTAACTAGAATAAACATGTTAGGAATAATCATGAAAATAAAAATAAAAGTAAAGAGAAGGGAAGAAGAAGAAGAACTTGTAATAACAAAATACTTCCGAATGAATTCACGAACTAGAGTCTTCAAATAAAACTATTTTAAATTGTTTATCTAACTATTTGAGAGGAGAATATGGAAGTAAAATTCTATATATCTAAGGAGGGGAAGAAGGAGATATATATATGAGAAAAACTAAGCACTTCTTCTCCCCTTGTCTCACCAAGAGACCACCAAAATAAATTGGAGTAAATTGGAAGTAAATGAGAAATAAGTGAGAATAAATGAGAAATAAAGGAGAGATAAATGACAGAATAAAAGCTCTCCAATCCCCCTTTAGAAGTCATTTAGTCTAGATGCACAAAAATGTCCAAATTAGAAAATGTTGGAAGTGACTCTTGAGCTGACCCGATTGAAGGTTGCAAAATATTTCGCACCTAGGGTGCGATTGTTGCTGGAAATCTTCAATTTAATACTTGACATCAATTTTCCACCCACAAAACTAATCGCAACCTACCCACGAAAAATGATGGAATTCAACTCCTCTTTTTGTCTTTACTTCATCATTAAAGTTTGTCTTTAATTCACCAATAAAGCTTGACTTTAATGCACAATATTGCAAAACTGTCTAATTAAGACAAATAAAGGTAAGGGAGCCAAAACAATTAAATTAGTAATAATAAAATGCAATATTGACTAGGAAAATAAGCCCAAAGTATCCAAAAATATAGACAATATGTACATTTATCACTCCGCCAAACTTAACCTTTGATCGTCCTGAGCAACGGAATAAATTCAAATTAAGAATAGCCTGGGACGGAGAAAAATAGGAAGACACTAGCTTGAGAAAACAAGTGCACTATACCATGGAATTTATCTCAAATTATCAACATTCCGGAAGACATGGTCTTTAGATTCACAAGCTAATAAAATTTCAAGCGCTCAATCTAGATCTCCAATCATTCACTCTTTTTTTTTTTTTTTTTTAGGAAAGCAGGGCGGCACCTGCGGGAATTTTATTAAAAATTAAAAGAAGTACAAACTTGAGGGGGACAACCAGCCTTGCCCTTATAAATGGGAGGACAGAGGAGCCTAACCTCGAAAGAGATATACAAGAGGATAAAATTAAGAAATTCTAACATAGGGAGTGTTACTAGCATCTAACAAAATGAGACCTCTAGAAGGACTGGGGAAAGTCGAAATATCGTGGAAGACCATATCCGAACCAGAGTCACAGGGTAGATTAGCCAAGCTATCAGCTACCTTGTTAGCCTCCCGGAAACAGTGAGAAAAAAATAAATCTCCCCGCAGCCTGGAACTGGACAATCTCTCGAACGATATAAGAATGCACCCAGGGAAGTTTGTGGCCTTGAGAGAAACACTCAAAAAGAACCTTGGAATCAGTTTCCACAATGGCATCATGGTGACCATTTTCAAACAACCATTTAACACCAAAATAGAGTGCTTTAATTTCAGCAACCATGTTAGAGCAGACATGATAGTATTGAGAATAAGCATAGATGCAACGACCCATAGAATCACGAACAATACCCCCTCCACCACTTAAACTCGGATTGCCACGACTAGCACCATCCGAGTTAAGCTTAACAATACCACTGGGAGGGGAGGACCAAACAACGGACTGAATCCGAATTTTCCGTTTAAAACCAAACTGAATTTGAGTAGGCCTAGAGAGATCTGAAATATGATAACCCGCAGCCTAAAGACTATTCTGAAAATCAGAGGAGATATTGGCAGATGCTTTAGAAACAGATATACGATTATTGTCAAAAACTGCATCATTGCGATGCTTCCAAATATGCCAGAGAATAAGCGAGGGGAGCAAAGTAAATGGAAGCGCTTTACTGTGTAACCACCATGAGAAGCAGATGCTATGGATAGAACCTGTCTCGGCCGAAACATCAAAGAGAACACCGAAGTGCTGCCATAAGGAAGAAGCAAACAAGCTGTCTATGAAAACATGCTGGAAAGTTTCAATGTGGCCTTGGTCACAAAGAAGAGCATTTAGATGCCAAGGAGAGCCCATTTTTCTCGGCGCCATCAATAGGAAGTCTTCGGCCAAAAGACGCCAAATAAAGATGCTAATGTGTTTAGTTTAAGCAAAGCCTTGTGCCATATAAAAACAGAAGAAAGCAGCTTTGGTTGAGTGTTTCGAATAAGAGGGAAGACCGAGGAAAGAGAGAAAGAACCAGAAGTTGAAGCAGTCCAAAATGGTCGATCATCAGATTCATGAATTGAGATAAGCTGGGAACGAATTTGGGCCTTAGCAGCATGGGGAAGCCGCAACCAATCTTGCTGAGACGTAACCGAATCAAGCAACAGCTCCCTCACTGTATTGCTATAACAATCTGGAGGTTTGTCCAATGTAACATCAAAAATCCATTTGTCGAACCAAGGGGAACATTGGCCCTTTCCAATAACCCAAATGATGTGCGGTTCAGCTATATCTCGAGCCCTGATCATACGGCGCCAGCTGTGTGAGCCACTAGAAACAGCTTGAGAGGGATGAGAGTTGCGGCAATATCGGGCAGTTAAGAAAGAAGTCCAAAGGTTTGAAGTAGAACGAAAACGCCACCAAAGTTTTACTCCAAAAGCTTTAACAATGTTGGACATCTTTGTGAATGCCGAGGCCTCCTTCATCAGTGGGGCGACAACAGTTTTTCCAAGCGACCCAGTGACTTTTAGTCCTACCTTCCAGCTGACCCCAGAAAAAATTTGAGCACATCTTGTCGATTAACATGTTAACTGAGACCGAAGGATCAATGGAAGCCAGATGATAACTTGAAATGGAATGGAGGACATGATTAATTAAAGTTATACGCCCAGTAGGATTCAAGAAGTTATCATTCCAAGCTGTGATTCTGTTCTGAAGTTTAAGAAGCAGGCTGTCAAAATATTGACGTTTCTTCCGACCAAAGTAGAGGGGACAACCAAGGTAAGAAATAGGAAGAGTACCAGCACTAAATCCCAAACAAGAAGATAGCATCTGCAAATGATTAGAATCAGATTGGGAAGCCACATAAAAAGAGCTTTTATGGACATTAACCTTCTGACCCGAGATGTCTTCATAATTCTTTATAACCTCCTTGTGAAGCTGAATGGAATTTTTACCTCCATTGCAAAAAATGATAACGTCATCTGCAAAAGCGAGATGAGATATGATTGGGCAGCCACTAACGGAAGAGAAGATCGAGTAAGAAACTTGTTGCTGAATACGATTTAGGCTGCGGCTAAAATAATCTGCTGCAATGATGAACAAACTGGGAGAAAGAGAGTCCCCCTACCTGAGACCTCGGCTAGAAGAAAAATATCCCGTCGGGGTGCCATTGATAATCACCGAAAACTAATTGTCGGAAATAAGACGCCAAACAAGATCTATAAAAATCTCATGGAAGCCAAATCTCCGCATCACAGTGATAAGGAATACCCAAGAAACTCTGTCAAAAGCCTTTGCCATATCAAGCTTTAGAACTACATTAGAACCCGTAACCTTTTTCCCCAGGAAGCACATTAACTCTTGAGCCAATAAAATGTTATCCTGAATAGTCCAACCTTTGACGAAAGCACTTTGATTTTCAGAAATAAGATGAGGGAGAATGGTTGTCAGACGAGAAGAAAAAATTTTTGAAATAACTTTGGAGCAAAAATTGCAGAGACTAATTGGACGAAGGTCTTTAAATGATGAGACCTTATCCAATTTGGGGATAGCAACAATAAGAGTGCTGGTCCAAGCACGCGGAAGAGAAAAACCCGAAAAAAATTCTAAAACGGCCTCACAAAAATCCTTTTCTATGATGTCCCAGCAGAAGGAGAAAAATTTACCAGTAAAGCCATCCGGGCCAGCAGCACTGTCCCCGTTAAGATTATCAACAGCTTTCTTAATCTCCAAGACAGAAGGAGGAGAAATAAGATTGTTATTCCATTCTTCCCGAACAAGATGAGGAATAACATCTAAGTTAATTTCAGGATTATAGACGGTCTCAGAGTGAAGTTGTTCCTGAAAATACTTAACTGCCCCTTGCCGAATACTCTGATCAGAATCAAGATGAATACCAACCAAGTCATCAATGGAATGAATATAAAGCTGTCGGCGCTGTTGCTTCACAAAAGCATGAAAAATCTTTGAATTGCCATTGCCCTTTTTAAACCATTTAAGCCTTGATTTTTGATGCCAATACTTTTCTTCCTGAGTGAGATAAGTTCGAAGGGAGGCTTGAGCTTGCATAAGAGCTTCCCGGTTTTCGGGAGAAGCATTAAGCTCAAAAAGTAATTCTTTTTCAGCCACTTCCTCTTCAGCTCGTTTAACATTCGTAAAGATATTCCCAAAAACTGATGTGTTCCAATGTTTTAGGGCAGCTTTTACATTTTTCAACCTGTGAGAAAACCGAATCATAGGCCGCATGTTATCGAAAGGCCGAAGCATTTAAAACAGTGGCTTTAAAAGAACTATGGCTTGTCCAAACATTGAGAAAACGGAAAGCAGCAGGACCCCGAGCAGTAGGACAAGAAATAGTTGTAAGGAGGGGAGAATGATCAGAGCAAGTACGATTAAGATGCTGAACTGAAGTGACTGAAAATTTATCCAACCAAGCTGCATTACATAGGACCCGATCAATACGCTCATGAATAGTTGCGTTGCCTTCCCTTTTGTTCCACCAAGTAAAATCACTGCCAGTGTAACCCAAATCGTTGAGGCCGGTGACAGCAAGCATGAAAATCTAGGGCCTGCTATTTATCCCACCACACCACCGGATTCTTTTCATTGGGGTGGAGGATTATGTTGAAGTCCCCCCTATAATCCAAGGGGTTTGAGCAGCTGAATCACTAATTAAAATGAGTTCGTCCCAAAGAATCTTCCTTTCATCTATGTTACATTTGGCATAAACGCATGTAAGAAAAGCTGGTGAAGACCAAGTGAAGTGTTGGATCTGCAAAGTAACTTGCTGGGCAGAATCATTAATTAAGTTACAAGTAAAGGAAGATTTAACAAAAAGCCATATAGAACTGGAGGAATTAGAAACTGAAAACCTGAACCGAAGACGGCGAGTAATTAGAGCAACCTTTTCCGTATCCAGCATGGGTTCAAAAACGGCAATTATGGATATATTATGAATCCTGACAAGAGATTTAAGACGACTGACAGAAGGGTCATTAGCCACTCAATCAAGGAGAAGCTTGGGGCACAAGTAGCTCGAATTATGGCACCACAGAAATGTTAAAATTGAAATTCTCTAATCAAGAGGCACTCTCCATTCATGCTATTTAATTTAATTGGCATGGCATAGGCAAAGCAAGCAAAAAGATCATTAGAACTTTATCTTAAGCTTATAACATTAGGCCAAGGCGAGGGCTACAAATGAATGAATGAATATACAAATCAAGAGAGCATAAAAGAATCATGTAAAATGTAATGCTCGCTCACAAAATAATATTCTACATTTTTTTAAAGACCACCCACCAATTTCAACAACCCCCAAAATTGATTTCTTTGAATAATCGGGTTGAAGAAATTGCTCACCATCAATCAACAATTAACCCCCTTATTTCCCCTTAGAACACATGGAAACTTTATTTTCTTTTCCTTCATTAGCGCCCCTTTTTTCCTTCTCTTCTTTTTTTTCATTACTTCAATTTTTTTTGAACAAGGCATGCTAACTTCATCTTTTTTTTCTTTTCATCTTTTTTTTTTCATCCCACCAATCAACATATTTTTTCAATACCCCTTCCTTCCTTTTCGCTCCCACCACAATAGCCAAAAATGTAACACATGAAAGCACAAACCCAACAAAAGCAAACAATATACACATGAATATTCATTTTAAGTTCTCTTGAAGGGTAGGATAAAGTGTTTAGGCTAAATGGGTGAGTAAATGTGGGTAAATGAAACGAGCGTTGAATGGGGGTCATTTGTGTGTATAGCACACACCATTCTTTACATAAGCTCAAGGGGACACTAGGGACAACATTTTTCAAAAAGGTTAGGCAAGAAAAGGCTCAAACCATCCAAAATGGCCTAAATCATATCTCATTACCACAATGTATGCCAAGCCTAAATCTAGAAAGAATTTCAAGAAAAACTCCATGATATCAAAAATCTAACTAACATATCCGCAAGATACACATAATTCTTTGCTAGCCTAGCACCAAGAACAAAATAATGAAATATGTAGGTACCTCGCGAACACTCCCTCACGTGTTTCACTCAAAGCATAGCCAAGAAAGAATTAGCAAGGGAATCATCATCAACCATCAACTAGCATGCAAATGAGTCCAAGATTACTCCATAAATGTAATACACATGCATACTTTTGCAAATGCCAAACAAAAATGAATATCATCAAAGCTACAAGCTTGGGCATTTCAAAAGCATATAATTTTTATTACCCCCAAATAAAAAACTCAAAATGAAATTATCATCTCCCCCAAACTTAAAGAATGCATTGCCCTCAATGGAATGAAGAAAATGAAATAACAAAAGGGAGAGTGGAACGAGCTCACCAAATCAGAGGGTGGGGGAAGGAGTAAGATGTGGGAGACTCCTAAAGAAAATAATACATAAGATTGAAGATTAGCTTCATCACCCTTGGGTCTTTTTTTTTTCAAGAGGGTGCGAAGGATTTCCAACCTAGGGTGCGAACACACTGCCCAACTTCCGCAGGTGCGAAACATTTCGCACCTTCATGTATGTATCTTTTAAGCAAAATCTTTCTTCTCATTTACACAAATCCTACAAAATCAAATAACAAAACAAAAGAAAAACTACGAACGCGATCAAGGATTAGAAATAAAATAAAGCAAAGATGAAAATAAAAACAAATTAAAAGGAAAGCAAGGTAAAGGAAATTGAGTTGCCTCCCAATAAGTGCTTGTTTAAGGTCATTAGCTCGACCCTTTTTTTATTTCAATCCGGAGGTCGTTCTGAGTAAGAAAATGTATTTGTGGTACCCTTCTTGTTTTCATCTTCATGAACTTGCGTCTTTGATCTCCATTTATTTACTTCAACAACCTTAGCCGCTTCCTTCCAATTGTGATCATCTTCCCCACGAAACCTCTTTCTTAAAGTTCTCTTAGCTTGCAACTACTCATTGGAACCCTTAGAAATTCTTGTAGTAGGAAGAATGGGCTTGAGCTCTACTCGCGGAGTTTTCTCTTCCTTAGAAATTTGAGCTGTAGGCACATGATCATTCTTCCCAATTTCAACTTTCTGAATAAGAGGGTTAAAGTTTGACTCTACCAAGTGTGCAAATGCAACAATATCATATAAATTCTCATTGCACTTAGGCTCATCTTTTAACCAAAAACTATCCATTGGATCATTAAAGAAATAGTGTTCACGTTCCTTACTCATTGCTCGATCCACCGAATAAATCCTGCTACAATAATTCTCAATAGAAAAGCATTTAGCAGCATTTGATAATTCAAACTCAACCTTTTCTTTTCCAATATTCAAGGAGAGCTTTCCACTTTTGACGTCAATCACCGCTCCCGCGGTGTCTAGGAAAGGTCTACCTAGAATTATTGGGATATGAGAATCCTCATCCATCTCTAGAACAAAGAAGTCAACCGGTATGAACAACTTACCCACTTTAATTGGAACATCTTTCAATATACCTATTGGAAATTTGACGGAATGATCCGCCAGTTGTAATGAAGTGTTAGTGGGCCTCAATTCACCTAAATCAATTTTCTTAAAGATAGACAATGTTATCAAACTCACGCTTGCACCAAGATCACACAAAGCACGATTGATATTAAGACTTACAATCACACAAGGAATAGAAAAACTACCGGGGTCTTTAAGTTTATGAGGTAATTTATTTTGAATGATTGCATTACACTCCTCGGTTAGAGCCACAGTTTCATAGTCTTCCAATTTCCTTTTTTTAGACAAAACATCTTCCAAAAACTTTGCATAAGAAGGCATTTGTGAAAGTGCATCGGTGAACAGAACATTAATGTAAAGCTTCTTCAAAACTTCCAAAAATTTCTCAAATTGCTTATCAAACTTAGCCTTAGCCAATCTTTGTGGAAATGGTATAGGAGGCTTATAAGGAGGTGGGGGAATATATTCGGGTTCTTGTTCAACTTTTTTTCCTTTTTCTTGTGAAACTTCTTTTTCTTTTTCTTGTGAAAGTTCAACCATTAGTTAATTATCATAACTTTTCTCAACCTCACCATTTTTACTCTCATCATTCCCAACCTTAGGGTCCTCAAGTTGTTTCCCATTCCTTAAAGTCACAGTCTTACAATGCTCCCTAAGATTTGGTTCAGGCTTACCCGGTAGCATTCTAGGCATTGTAGAGGACGAAGAAGCTTGTTGCACAATTTGGGTCTCTAACGTCTTATTGTGTATAGCCAAAGTGTCTAGTTTAGATGTTAAATTCTTAATTGCATCATTGACCATTTCATTTCTAGATGTCAAATTATTAATTGCATCATTGACCATTTCATTTTGCTTCTGTTGGGTGACCACAAAAATATCTAACAAGCTTTCAATATTGGACTTTTGAGGGGGTGGATTAAAAGGTCTAGGTTGAAAACTTGGAGTCTTTGATTGAAATTATTCAAAGCATTGACTTGTTCTTGAGACCCAAATTGGGGAAACACTTTTCCCAATTGACAATCCACCGCTAAGTGACCCAAAACACCACAAATTTCACATGGAAAACCATTGTTACTCACGACTGCACTCATATTCAATTTATCAATTTTTGAACTTAAAGAATCTAATTTAGCATCAAACTTAGCCGCCATAAAATTAAGAGCATCAACCTCATACTTACCTGGAATTCCTTTTGATTGGTTGGTACCTCTTTCTGTTGTCCATTGAGAGTGATTTGTGGCCATGTCTTCAATCAACTTGTATGCGTCATCGATATTCTTGTTCATGAGAGCTCCACCCGTAGCGGCATCAATAAAAATTATCTAATTATAAGTGAGTCCATTGTAGAATGTATGGACTATGAGCCACTTCTCCAATCCATGGTGGGGACATAGCCTAAGCATCTCTCCAAACCTTTCCCATGCCTCGTACATTGATTCACTTGGCTTTTGTGAGAAACTTGTAATTTGATTTCTCATCATTACGGTCTTGCTAGGAGGAAAGTATTGCACCAAGAATGCTTGTGAGAGTTGATTCCATGTGGTTATGGAACCGGCGGGAAATGAATGTAGCCAAGCCCTCGCTTTGTCTCTCAAAGAAAATGGGAACAACCATAGTCTTATGGCGTCATTGGATGCTCCGTTGATCTTCAAAGTGTCACAATATTCAAGGAAGATCTTCAAATGCAAATTTGGATCCTCGGTTGGCGACCCTCCAAATTGGGTTTGCTGTACCATGGAGATCAATGAAGGCTCAACTCGAAGTTGTTAGCCTCAACATTCGGCCTTGTGACTCCCGGTAACAACCCTTGAGCATTGGTTGCATCAAAGTCTCTTAGTGTCCTAGTATCTTCCTCGGCTTCTATCTCAGCCACTCCTCAGGTGCCGGTATGTCGAAAACCCACAAAGGTGCCAAACGGCCCCTCGGGAACCCAATGGCTCTCGTGGCTCAAGAAAAACTGGGCGAAGAATATTCATACTGGGAGAATCAACGAGACCTACTCACCAGAATCCAACAAGCCGAAACCAAAATGTATGAGCTTCAACGAGAAGCAGAAACACCTAAGCCAGCGCAAGTAATCAATGTTCATGTAAGACCCCGAATCTTTAAGTACTTGACTCGATAGAATGGTTTCGTACTTCTTGCCTACTCGCGACCTTTAAGGGATCCTAGGTCTTCGTGTACTCACTTGGATACATTTAATATCCTTATTCTCATGTCTATAATGTTTGCATGAGGTCACGACGTTCAAAGTAAAGTCGTCGTCGTAAGTTTGGTTTCACGATTCACGTTTCGTAAACGTTTCGTCTTTCTTATTTTCGAGGGACTTAATTCTAAATTAAGTTTGAGTATGAGTTTGAGACTCTTTATTAGGATTTTAACATACTTTAAAATAAGTATGTATACTGCTTTCTCGATCATTGTTTCGATCGTTAGTTTGTTCCAGGTGATTTCGTTGTCATTTGTTAGTTACGGATCAAATATGGTACGCGACATAATCATTTTGTTCGAGATATCACCCAATATGGTTTTAGTTTGATTTGATACTTTTAAGGATTTTATTTTAAGTCCTTAGGGTCAGTCTGGCGAAGAAATCACGTCATTTTGTCGAACGGTGTGCAAACGGGAGCCGTCGGAAGTTATCCTCGCGCTGCTGCCCACCAGGAGACTTGGAGCTGCCACCAGCAGACCTTAAGCTTCCCACCAACAGACCTTGAGCTTTCCACCAGTAGACCTTGAGCTTCACTACCGGTAGACCTTGAGCTGCACTACCAGCAGACTTTGGACTGCACTACCGGCAGTCTTTTATGACTTGTCTTGACGAAATTTCCTATCCTACCCTTAATGTAAATCCCTCCTTTATCCCTTGTAAGGGTATTTTGAACCTTTGACCTCCCCTTAGGAGTATATAAGCCTCAAGACATCTCTTCATTCATTTCAAATCTGATTTTATTCACATCGTTATCTCTCCAACCGGTCAAACTTAGAGAGAGAGAGAAGTGGGTTCTTGGAGTGTTCCGGCGATTACCGGAGCTTCGGCCAACCAATCGACGAGCCGAGACCACCATTGGAAAGATCTTGTCAAGGAGATCATTTCCCCTCTGTCTATTTCAGGTTTCACATAGGTTTGAAATTCAGATCTGAGGTACATTACTGAACCACCTTGCTTGCTTCTTCACAAATCTTGCTTAGATCATGTTAAGGAAGAGTTTTATCAAGTCTATAAAACATTTTGATGTTTCTATGAAATTTGGAAACTTTTACATGGATCTCAAATTGATGATTTTGGTCTTCGGTTTAGTTTGAAATATGTTCAAGCTATGATTTGGAATCATTGTTGTTCATGAACTTGTTGGAAAACAAACCATACAAATTCAATCTCTGTTTTGGGTAAATTTCGGGAAAAGTCTGGTACTAATCTACTAAAGGGTGTTTTCTAAAAAATTAGTATGTTATACCTATACATGTTAGGTAACTCTCTGTAAAGTTTCATAAATTTTGGAGCTCGGGAAGTATTATTCATTGGTCGCAAATCGTGGCTATTCCAGTAAGCTGTTACCAGAAAGTTAATCTGTTAACGTGATATTGAGGTAGTCATATTTAGATAAATATATATCCTAATGGTGTGTTTTAAAATGGTAAACTTTAGATAAAAGAGTCTAGTTTCTGAAAATGTAAATTTTATAACATTT
The DNA here is from genome assembly GCA_013146195.2 of Codonopsis lanceolata. Lineage (NCBI taxonomy): Eukaryota > Viridiplantae > Streptophyta > Magnoliopsida > Asterales > Campanulaceae > Codonopsis > Codonopsis lanceolata. The sequence continues at coordinate 7,678 of JABEVN020000773.1, read as the reverse complement.
GGAGTAATGAGAAATTTTTGGTGAATTTTGTATGATAGACATGAAGAATGAATCACAACAGATACTCAGGTTTTTAACATGAACTTCGAGGGGCTGTATTTTGATGAATACAAGTCATAATGGAGTAATTTAAAAGGCTATAAAATATAGTATTAACAATCTAGTTTTAGAATAAGTAAGAATCACCTCCTTTGGAGCTGTGAGGAATTAATGGTAGAACTTACAAGTTGACTGTGCAGAATGGGTTATAACAGAAAATCTGAAAAATAAGTTGTCTTTGTGCTAATCATAAATTGATGATTATTGGTCTGAATTGAATGATTCAAAATGGTGAATAACACCTTAAAATGTCTAGTACCTAATATATGTGTGGATCACAGTATTTGAACTTCCAAGTGTGGTTTATAAATAATACACGAACCATAATGGATTTAGGAATATATAATGAATTATCATTCTAGAATGAGTTTTAGTGAATATAATATAAGTTTTTATTTGATCCTAGACCATCAATGAAGTCTTGGGGATGATATGAGATGCTATGGGCACTTATGTGATAACAAAGTGTTGGTTGAACATGAGATCTTATTGACCATGTTTGTATTGGCTGATGTTATACGAAAGACTTGATGTGTTTATATATAGATATGCACACTTATACATGATGATTATATGAGAGATTTGATATGTATATATAGATATATACATACTAATATATGAGGTATATATGAAAGACTTGATGTGTATATATATATATATAAATATGCACACTTTTACATGATGATTATATGGGAGATTTGATATGCATATATAGAGATATACATACTAATATATGAGGTATATATGAAAGACATGATGTGTATATATATAAATATGCACACTTTTACATGATGATTATATGGGAGATTTGATATGCATATATAGAGATATACATACTAATATAGGTGTATATATATAAATATGCACCCTTAGACGTGATGATTCTATGAATAGCTTGATCAGTATATATGATGATATATATACTTGCATATGATGTTTTATGGGAACTACCTTCTAATTCATTTGATTTGTGTTTGAACAGAGAATTACACCCTAGTTCATTTGGACGGTTTAGTAAGTAAGAAGAAATGGTTACCTTGTGGAGTATCTAAACGACACGACGCTTCTGCACGGGTTTTTCTGTCATTTGTAAAATGACACCATGATTATTTTTATGTTACATAATTATATGTTACATATCTCTTGTAGTAGCGTACTGGGTGATTATGACTCATCCCGTACTTTGTTTCTAGTTGCAGTAATTGGTAGCCGCATTAAGGCCGAGTAGATCATGACTATAGTAGTGCGCAGCTGATCGATAGATCGAGATTAGATCGTGTGGTTTGTGTTTGTAGCAGTCGACTTTCCCGAGTAGCAGCTTGTGGAGTCGTTTTCCTTTTTAGCATTGTCATTAATGTCATGTACTTTGCTATTCTTGTGAGATTGAAATTTTGTAAAGTTATTTAGACTTTACAGTCGGGTAGAATACTTTGGTATTTGTATTGGTTCTTTCTTGGGCCGCCGTGTTCTGTCGTGCCTTGTTCGTGGTTTTCGTATTTATTTCAGTTGTCTCCCGGGCACGCAGTAGCTTTGGGGCATTTCTTTATTCTATTTGTTATAGTTATTGGTTGACCCCGGTATGCTTTAGCCGTTGGGTAATTGATTTATTAGGTTGGTTCTTTGTTGAAACGCCGACCTAAAGTGCCGATGGTTTGTTCAGCGTCTGCAATGTCGCGGCACACGAGTTTTTTTTCCCTCCTTTGAGAAATAATGTCTCTCTTGCTTTCATTGTGGTTGGTTTCAAGCTTCATAGCTTGGGACTTATTTTCTTGTATTTCTTCCATTGATTCGATTTTTGAAATACCGTATTTTAGTGTGGTTTTATGTTCATGTTTAGAGCGTGTTAGCTCGACTGTTCGACTTGCACTACTGTTTAGCAAGTTCTTGTCCTCTTCTTGTGTTAGTTCTAGCAGCACGACCTTGGGATTTCGTGTTGGAATCTGGGTCCGGTCGTTACAGTTCACAACATAATGCCTGCTCACTCTGGGTCAGTATGGCAGAGGCTAGGAGAGGCCGATCAACCAGGACCGGTGGCCAGATCCGCTTCAAATGTTAGGGCGCGGCTCGGCCGAAATGCTACGGGTCATGGCCCAAAATTGAATATACGTGCACGATTACAATTCCCAGCCAAGGTAGAAAAACCAGCAAGCGAATAGTGAAGAAGGAGAATCACACCCACATGCCACGACTAACCGAGCTCATACATAGGCCCCTCGCCCATCTCACCAGATTACAAAAATACCTCAAATCGAGGAGCCACGTGTCTCGGCCCAAACGGTCGCCACACCGTCCCCCGCAGTTGGCTCGGTCATGACTGATAAGCCCATCACGATGCCGATGCCGAGATAAGGGTCTGGATGGAGAAAGTCGAGGCAAGACAAAGCAGTGGAGCAGTCACAAACGTGACCAAGATAGGGGGACCATTCGTAAAACTCATTAGAGACGTGGACATTCCCTCAAAAGTAAAAATACCCCATTTCGACGACTACGATGGGACCACAACTGCCCTGGACCATATATCGGGCTTCGAGCTAAAAATGACCATCGCAACCAAGTTCGATGACATATGGTGCTTAGTATTCGCCGGCACACACAAAAAGCAGACTCATCAATGGTACAATGGGCTTCCCCATGAATCTATCACTTGTTGGGAAGACTTCAGAACGGCTTTAATTTGATTCCGCTAGGGCCCTCCCCAAAAGTGAAACAGATCTGTGCATCATCAAACAGGAGCAAGGAGAATCGGTATTATCCTATATGGCGAGATTCAAAGAGACACTAGCGCAAAATCCCCGACATTCCAAACGCTTCAGTTAGAATGTGCTTTGGAGCAGAACAACTGCGAGGAAATTGTAGATCTAAGCTGTTGATGAGGCCTCGACATACAATTGGCGAGATGTTTTTAGCCGCCCAAAGAGTTGTGTTATTGGATGGCGAGCAACCAGCAACAACCGTAACCTCCTGTGGGTTCCCGGGATGCGTGCTCCGCGCCCGCGTGCTTGGATAGATTCTGGCGTCCATGCGGATGCGGTGACATCCTCCCTGCTCCGCCTCCCTTGTTTAGGGGAGGACAAAATCAAAAAGAGTGCGGGAGGAGTCTTTGTCGAATAGCGGCGTTGGAATGCGCCTCGGTTGCCTTTAGTGGATTTTTGATCCAATATGGGAGCTGTGGATTTTCTATGTCAAGTTATCCCTTTTTTAGGGGATACCAGGATATAGGAAAACATCACCTTTCCATTCCCATCCTCCCTTGTTTAGGGGAGAACGTGAAAGTGCAAAGAAAGATGTTGCTGCGCCCCCACTATGGATTTTATGAAAATAGCGTTATGGCCTATTTCGGATCACTATGAGTGCTTTGGGTTTTCTACGTCAAGTTATCCCTTGTTTAGGGGATACCAGGACATAGGAATACATCACCTTTCCATTCCCATTCTCCCTTTTTTAGGGGAGAACGTGAAAGTGCAAAGAAAGATGTTGCGAGGCCCCACGGATCCAAAATGTTTTTAGAGTCGCCATCTTTATTTTAAGGCAAAAAATAAAGCAAAACCAGAAAAGAAAACCGAGATGAAGAAAACGGGTTCGGAGGCTAAGTTACGAGTTGGGAAGGTGTTAGGCACCCAACTCAGCCTTTCGGTCTCAAAACGGTTTTTGGCTAAAGTATGCTTTTTGTTATATTTATTAAACAGATAAATAAAGCATTAACTCCCTACAAATACATCCATTTCATCTATATTATTTACAGACACGCAACAGACTCTTTTACAAACAATTACAAATATACTTGGAAATATTTGGCCATAGTAACGGCTACATTTAGTATTATTTCCTAACAAAATCCGGCAAGATAACTCGCTATATATTGATATTTAACCGATTGAAATAATACATTTACAAATAAAGACTTTATTGAGTAAATGAAGTAAATAATTACAAACTTATCTAAAAACATTTTGCCATAATAACGGCTACATTTAGTACTATTTTCTAATAAAATCCGGCGACATAAGCGCTTAAATGGCTACATTGGGCCGGATCGGAAATAATACTATTACATGGAAATAAAAGACTATAACAATAAAAACTTACAAACGGCGGGGGGTGTGCTCGCCTCGTCCCTCGGGAGAGAGAGAGTCTTTTTTGGTCTGGTTTGAAGTTGTGTGTTGTGTGAATTTGGGCGAGCGTGATCGCTCCGAAAGTTACTTTTCGGCCTCGGGATCGGGCGGTAAAATTGTTGTTTGACGGTTGTTTGTGAGATTGGCGAGGTAGCAACCGCTTGAAATCCACGATTGGGCGAAAAGGGGTAACGGATACCTAGTTTGGGGGCTAAGGTACTTCTAGCTGTTGATTTGACCTTTTGGCGGAGGTTTGGTAGGGTTTCGAGGCTTTGGAGCAACCTGCTCTATCCACTATTTATTTTTGGACCGAACGAGGGGTGGATACCTAGTAGGCTAAGGTACACTTCTACCTGGTTGGATTTGTGTTTGGCGGAGGTTTGGAGGGTGAATTCGAGGCTTTGGAGGTGATCTCTCACTATTTATTTCCAAATTCAACGAGGAGGAAATTTTACGGCCGATTGTGTGTCCAAATGAGGAGCCGGATGCCTCTATTTATAGGAGGAAATAGGGACATCGCTGTAATTAAATTTCTTCTCAGATGCATCAATCAGTGGTACACTGCGCTGAACGAGTTGTGAAATGCGGCAAGTTTTGCGAAATCGAAGCAGAATTGTAATAGAATTGTTTGGGCGCCATGCCCAAACCTTTATATAGCCATGCCAAAACTTCAAACTTGGCTCATTTTTAACACTTTAGTCCCTGCAATTTGTCCTTTTGCGCATCCTGCTTTGTTCTTTTGCACTTTTGACCCTGTAACTTGACATTTGTTAATGTTTTAACAGTTCTTGATATTTTTTGTCATGTCACATACCGGAGTGCGAAATTGGGGTGTTCTGAGCCCCTCAATGATGGAGTCTACGGGTAAACCGTAGCTTACTGAGTAGACGAACATCGTTGATTAGAATAGACTCTCCAATTTCGTTCAATTTCAAAATGAGGGAGAAATATGCATCTGGTAGCGATTATAATGCAGCAATTTATCAAACCTCCATATCCTAGACATTTTTAGTCAGTTATAGTAGGTTATCGCAGTTTTTAAGCAGATATGCAAATTGAATGCTCTGATGGTCGGACCTACTAATGTAGGCTGCCTACGTATCCCTTAATAAAAGGAATCGGACCAAACGTAGTTCGGCCTGCTGTTTAAAACAAACAACCAATCGAGGAAGTTGTGCTCTTTTTTTAGGTCAAACTCGTCCGAGAACACAAACGAAGAAAATATTTTCATGTTTTTCGGCGTCAGTTTATTCTTACGATTCCAAACCGTTGTCAAATACGGTATGAAGATTTTTGTTTTTCGAAAACCGTATTTCCCGGAAAATACACATCGTTGAAATATGTTAAGAGGCGTTTTCAAAATCGTGTGCTGGCCATATTTCGATTTCCAAACATAATAAGAAAACTTCAAATTTTCGGCGTATTCGATTGATAAGCGTCATCGAATCACGACAAAAAAATTTTCTTCAAAATTTCGAAATCAGTATCCAGCAGATCAAAAATGGTTGGATACGACAAAAGATTTTTCTTTTTTTTCTTCCTCCTCTCATCTTTTTTTTTTTGAATATTCCTCTTTTTTTCTTTTTTTTTGTTTTGTTTTGTTTTTTTTTGAAATCAAAACTTATTTTGAAAAAGAGTTTTTCTTTTATTTAAAAGAAAACTTTCCTTTAAAAGGAAATTATTCTAATAGTCAAGGTAAGAATCACTTTGACGACTTACCTTTTCTTGTACGGTGGCTGCCGCGGATTCAACTGATCTGGGCATTTTTGCCACTCTTGCTGGGAAATTTATTCTCTTTTTTTTTTTTTTTTTTTTCTACGTTTTTTCTCTCTTTTTTTTTTTATTGTTGTGATGGTCGTGCCCTCGAAATAGGCTGCCTACGTATCCCTATTCAAGGAATCAGACCAAACGTAGTTCACCTCTGCTGGGGATTTTGTTCTTGTTCTTTTCTTTTTTTTTCTTTGCATTTTTTTCGGACAAAATCTTTGAAAAAGATTTTTCTTTTATTTTCTGAAAGGAAAATAAGAAATCTTACCTTTCTTACTCTTCGGGCTTTTTATTTCTGTGGCGTTAGCTCACCGGTGATTTGACTATTCCTGTCGTTCTGATTTTTCCATGCTGGGGATTTCCTTCTTCTTTTTTTTTTTAATATTATTATTTTTTGTTTGATTTCCCCTTCTTTTTTTTTTCTTTTTCTTTCTTCATGACTTTATTATTCTCTGATTCTCTTTTTTTTTTCTTTCTTTGATTGATTGATTTTTTTTTTTCAAAAGGAAAAGGACTTACCTTGCGCCCGAGTTTCACGACTTTTACGTTTGTCGGCGGGTGACTTCTTTGGAGCCATGAGCTTTCCTTTGCTTTTTTGGAAAGGCCATCGAATGTGGTTAACAAAATTACTTTTGTTAACTTTCGTTGTAGAATCCGAGGGCCGCTTTGCAACTCTGACATTTTGAGGACTTAATTGTTGATGTCGAGTTGCCTGGAGGGGAAAATCTCACTTTTCCTCTCTTTCTCTTACGGGATGAAGGAAATTTTATTTCCTTTTTCTCTGCTTCTGCTTCTCCATTGCCGACGACGAGCTCTCTGCCATTTTTCTCTTTTTTTTCATTTTCTCTCCTTTTCTCAATTTTTTTTCATTTGTTTTTTTTTGTTTTTTGTTTTTTTTTGTATCTAAAATCATGGAGACATGGGTTATCTGATGCAATATAATTTTAAATGACATGATAAAATAAAATGTACATTCAAAACACGTGTAGAAAATAAAGCTAATACCTAGGTATCTAAGGGTGATGGCCTTGTATCTCGAAATGAGTTTTAAAGGAGTATACCCGGGCTCGGCGGGGGCTTCTCTCTCTCTTCTCTTTTTTTTTGTTTTTTTTTGATATGTGAGGAAAAGCGGGTCACCTTGTGTTCTCGGCGTATAGTTGTTGCGGCTACTATTTGGCATAAGGCTATTCTCATAGCCCCATTTTTTTTCTTCGCAATCACCAGGCGGCCAGCGAATAGTCGAAATCTCATCATTTGGCATTTCGGGACGGCGGTGTGGATAATGAAAGGGCAGGGGACACTTACGGTGCTTGTTCGATGAGGCGAGCCTTTTACGTGCCTTGCGAGAAAAAAGTATAAGGGCACCAGGCCGGAACATCGCAGTCTTGATGGACCACTTGTGACGCAAGCAAAGGAATTTGGGGGAACAAGTGGGGGGTATAGGCAAAAAGTATATAATATGCGGAGCATAATACATAATGTAAATGTCTTAATAAAAATTCCTAAAGTAGCACCTTGGGACTGTAATATTATATTTTAGTGTTTTAATGTGAGCTTACATCGTGGTTTTTTCTCTTTCTTTTGTCCGGTCGAGCACTTTGCATCTTGAGGTGGAGATAGAATCTGAGGATTGAGTGCCTTCCCTCCCCCTTTTCTGATTTTCCATTTTCTTCTTTTTTTTCTTTTTTATTTGTTCTTAA
>JABEVN020000772.1:0-28206 GCA_013146195.2 Codonopsis lanceolata | reverse complement strand
CTATTTATTATTATATTATAAAAGTGTGGGTTGTTTCAGAAACATCGATTCCAAATAGATAAGTCTTTAAGGAATGACTGAAGGACGGTTTCTCAAACCCAAAATTACCTTTTATGAATATTAGAACTGCCAGATACCAATTGAAAGAATCCAAGTATTACTAAGCTCAATTACAAACAATTAAACTTTGATGCCCATTGATGACAGTTAAGGTTTCATATCAAATGGCATAATTAAAGTACATTAATATATGTCTCATTTTATCCTCAAGCTTGAAATTAAATGCAATTGTATTAATTCCATCTGTTGGATAAACAGACAGCTATATAATTACTTCAATGAGCTACATTATTGAGCTAATCATATCTTATAGGAAGTGCTTGACGAAGGGAATATTTATTTGTGTTAGACCATCCAAAGAGACATATGATTATTTAATTCCAAGTAAGAAATTAATGTAATTAAGCATAAATGTGCAAATAATGCAAACGATAAGTATTAAGGACTCTAATCAAACAATATTAACTAGACGGATGGAGTTTTAGGTATACCTATCTCAGTGGGCTTATGCTTTGTAGTTATAACAGGGGAATGGATGCCTTGATTAAAGGTTTCTTCAATCTTGCTCATGATTCTTCTCGATGTTTGAATAGTTTCTATGTCGTTAAGTAGTACTGTCTTCATAACATCTTCGCTGATGGTAGATAAGATCCATCCTTTAAGAAGAAGATCTGTTCTTTTCCAAAGAAATAAGAAGCAGGGGTCCTCTGGTGGATTTTTCTTAATGAAATCACGCAATTCAAAAATATCAACAAGAAACCATATCTGTATCATCCACCATCTATAGTTGTCTTTAGTAAGCTTGATGGTAACAACGTTTGATACATTAAACGTAAACGGGTATGGGTATTCTATAACACCGATGTCTTCTTCCTCCATTTCTTCTTCGTTTTCTGAATGAATTAAACAATATCAGTTTCATTAAAATTATCTTCCAGAGATGATGTTAAAATAAATAAACTATTTTTTGAGATCATTAAAGGAGAAAAAACAACGTAAGAAATATATAAGTTAGTTTCGGATTCTTATTTCTTGTGGCACAATAAATGTAACGCCACGAGTCCGAAAGTCCGGTTCGCTACGTGTAGCCCACAAAACATACAACACCTTGGGTCATCAGACTCACCACAAGCCGATTCAAAAGTCCATGAATGATGTTGGTATCCAGATGTATTATGTGTTCACCTTATAAATCGAACAGAATTCTCACACCTACCCGATGTCGGATGGGGTATTACAATAAAGTTTCAGAGCCTTTATCGGTCCAAAAAGAAAACAAAAGTAATCAAGTCGTTCATTTTTTGTTAGTTCATCCTAAAAACAAGAGCCATGTTTATAAGATTTAAGGTCAAATTCTATTTTACATGTGATACAAAAATAGAATTGCATTGTCTCTCTACTCCAAAAAGAAAGTATTGTACTCCGTAATACTTTTCATTTTGGTTTGTTAATCAGGGAATGCATATGGGAAAATGTTCAAGTTCTTCCCAACTATTAAACCTTTAACATTAAATAGAAAATAATTTTGATTAGGTAGACATAATCTATCGATTAAAAACGTTATAGAACACTCATGAAAGGAATTTACAAAGAACATAAATCAAGTTCAAAATATTTGATAAATAAACGAAATTTTTCTAACCTCACAATAATCAAGTCATCGAAACTAATCTAAATAATACTCCCTTCATCCCAAAATTATTGTTATGTTATTCTTTTTCGTTCGTACCAAAATAATTGTCTTGTCTTAAACTTTCTTTTTTAGGACAACAATATTACCACTTTACCCTTATTTTTTTATCTTACTTTAATTACGAACCACATACACATGTGTTTTAAAGTAATTAATCTACACATCAAACTAATATTAATAATCCAATCAAATATATTTTCTTAAATCGTGTGACAAGTCTACCCAGAGGATAATTTTGGGACCGAGGGAGTAACTTACATAGGTAACTATGTGTATTACAAATACACTGAGTTACAAGAACTTCATGAAAGTCTAAGTATATAATTACTATTAGCAATCCTCCTTCAAAAATATTGGCCCAGTGATTTGATTTCAAATACTGAGTTTTTGTTTGTGATGATTGTAGAGAAAGCTGCTGCGACAAAGAAGATAGCATACCAAATTACGAAGCCGTGTAAGATAAACAAATCCTACAACAAAAACAACTCTATTGTTTTTGAAGAAAAACTTCAAACCTTCGGATCAATCATTATTTCATCATGGATGAGATGTTACACTTCTTTCCAAACATCAAAAACCTTTATCATCATGGATGAGATGTTAAAATTTACATACCAATACATATAGTCAGGCTAATTTAGTAAATGCAAGTATGTACTCCCACCGTTCCGGACAAAGAGTCCATTATTTCATTTTGAGATGCTTCACTTAAAGAATCCACTTTCAAAAATTAAGATATAAAAGTGTTCTTTTATTACTAATGGACTACTAAAAGTATCATTTTTTAAAAAAAATTAACTTTCAAATGGAGACTCTTTACCCGAAATGGAGGGAGTGTATATGTAAAAATTAAATACACCTTAATACAGTCGGGGGAATGGGGGTGGGTATCAATTATATCATATCCAAACCATTCCTTAGTTTCTGAATTCGATTATTCAAACAATATTAACTGCACGGGTGGAGTTTTACGTACCTTTCTCAGTGCGCTCAGTTACTGACTTTGTAGATAGAATACGTGCATCGATGTCTTGAACAAAGGTTTCTTCAATCTTGATCAAGATTCTTCTCGATGTTCCAATATTAGAACGTACTATCGCGTAGACATTTTCGCTGATGGTAGCTAAGATCCATCCTCGAAGAAGTAAGTCTGTTCTTTCCCAAAGAGGTAACAAGGTTCTCTTTGTCAGTGGTGGTTCTTTAAGAATGAAATCATCCAATTTAAGAATATGAACAAGGAACCATATCTGTGTCGCCCACAAATCATAGTTGGCTTTACTAGTAAGCTTGATAGTAACAACGTTTGACACATTAAACGTAAACGGGTATGGGTATTCTTTAACACCGATGTCTTCTTCCTCTATTTCTTCTTCTTTGTTTTCTGAATGAATTAAACAATATCAATTTAATTAAAATTATCTTCCAGAAATAATGTTAAAATAAATAAACTATTTTTGAGATCGTTAAAGGAAAAAAAAAACAACATAAGAAAAAAAACAAGTCTGTACATTTTTTGTTAGTTCATCCTAAAAACAAGATTCACGTTTCTAAGATTTAAGATCAAATTCTATTTTACATGTGATACAAAAATAGAATTGTCTCTCTACTCCAAAAAGAAAGTACTGTAATACTTTTCATTTTGGTTTGTCCTAAAAAAGAGTTGCATTTTCTACATTTTTTCAAAATTTTCTTTCCTTTCGAAGTTATAATATTTATGTATTATGTCATACCAAAAAAAAAATACAGAACCCCTAAATGTTATACCGAAAAACCTTAAATGCAACATCACTTAGGCCTCGTTTGGTGCAACGTTTTGAAAACTCAGCTTTTTCAAAACGCAGTTTTATTTTTGTAAACACGTTTGGAAAACTATTTCAAAACGCTATTTTTCATAAACAGAGTAGTTGTAAACGTAGCATATTTTTAAAATGCTACAAATTAGAGCGTTTTAAAACGCTCCATATTTTTAAAACGCTGCTTTGAAATACTTTTAAAGAAAAAATGCTATGTTTTTTACTAGCGTTTTGACAAAAACGCTCCATCAAACAAGCACTTAAAATTATAAATTACCAAACTGTCCTCCTTCTATTTTAAAAGAAAAAATACTAAACTTTAAATAGTTTTGTTTACCAAACTACCCTCCTTCCATTTTAAAAAAAGCTTACGATAAAAAAAACACATTATGATGACTTAACCCCTAAAATCCAAAAACAAAGCGTCTGCAGCGACATCATCTCTCTGCGGTGACTCTATCTTCTTTCTTCGTCTCTCGACCGGCATCTCTCACACTCACTCTCAGCGAGCCCGTCTTCGATCTCACTCTCCGCTAGTGTCTTTTAGTCTCCAAACTTTCTAAGCTTCAAGGCGAGTTTCTAAATCTCTGTGGCAAAACTGAAATTTTTTTATGGATTTGTTTGTGGAAATTGTAGCAGAAATTGTGGTTTGTTTCGAAGTGCCGCTAGACTTAAGGACAGTTTTGGGGTTTCTTTGATTTCGCTCTAATTGAACTTTGATCATGTGGGTGTTATGTGAATTTGAATTTTGAGCTCAAAGTCATCTAAGCTTCTTCATCATATTGTGTTAATTTTGATGGAAGCAAACACAAGAAGAAGCAATGAATGAAGAACCAGAAGAGAGATGAAAAGAATTGCTTTTCATTCATGTTAAGAGATCCTAATTTCAAAAATAATCAACTGTTTTATTAACCATCACTAACACTAGGCTAGACTAGACATTTGAAATATTATTAAAATCATGTTTTAACTATAATCTGGAACTACCATGACATCAGAAACCTAACAAACTACTCACATGAAGCTAAATTTGCTCTCTCGTCTGCTGTTGTATGTTCTCATGTGTTAACATATTGAACTCTGATCTTTGTTGGTGTTGTATAGATTTGAATTTTGTGCTTAAAAGGATATGGGCTTGTTTGGCTTTACTCAAATTAAACTTTGATCTTATATTACATGTGTTGTACTAATTTACAATTTCAGCATCAAATGATAAGGGTCCTAAAGTTTGCTCAACTTTGTAAACTTTGATCTTGGACCAAAATGAATGTCAAAGAAGGATTCAAGTATTTTCATCAAAATAGACTCTTCACATTCCAAATGTTAGCAGATTTTCAATAAAGTATATTAAAACAAATGTTAGTAGAATATTAAAAGAATTGAGCTATAAAGTGAGGGCCATCAAGCATGATTACATTCCATATTTTTGAAACATTGTTATGGCAGGATATTTCTCAATCTCCAATTTTCAACGCAAAACTGGAATTCGTTAATAATGTCAAATTTGATTGGAGAAATAGTAAATCCTCCAAATTGGCATCTATATACGAGTTTTCTTTTTTTGGCAATATGATTTTGGCGAGACTTTTTCCAATATAGTCTACCCGGCTTATATATATATATATATATATATATATATATATATATATATATATAGTAGGATAAGTTATTTAAGGAACAACTTTGACTACTTTTTTTTTTATATTTTACGTAGTAACACAATATTAGTTATTTTTAACCCAACTGAAAAATAAAAATTAATCAAAAAATAATTTCCAACTAGTACAAACCTTGTGGATGAGGCTTTTCTTCTCTAGCGTAGGCAGTCAAGAGAAGCATTGATTATAATTATAGGAATAATAACTTGACGGGGAAGTTTTACATACCTATCTCCTCTTCTTCTTCTTTTTCTTTTTCTGCTGCTTCTACTTTTTCTAAACAAATTAAACAATATCAATTTAAAATCAACTTCCAGAGATTATGTTATAATAAGTTAATTACACATAAAAGAAGCAACCCAAATGCTAGGAGTAGGAATTAATTTTAAGATCATTAAAGGAGAAAAATGCACAAGATGATATCCAAGTTAGTTTCGGTTTCATGTTGACAAGAACCCAAGATCTTCCTATAAAGGTTACCCGGTGAATGAGACCTTAACCTAACATCTCAATTACACGTGAACCTTGGTATTGTGATTGACGCTACAATTAGGATGAAATATGTATTGATAAGTTTAGGGTTTGAAACAATCACTGACACATGAATGACAGAAGTTGGTTGGTTAATTTGTTTTTTATGAAACGACAATGACGACATTGCAACCAAATTAAAAGTTGGTTGGTTAATTTAATCGTTATGAAACGTCATTGGTCAAATTGGATTTCCTCAATTTGTACGGTGGTCAAGAAGGTGGTATTCTCATATTTTGGTTTAACATAAAGGAGCAAAGGAGCATACTCACAATAATATCCCTAAAAAATGATTGCTTTACAAAGGGGGAAATTTACACAATTGGCCATTTGTAGCCTCACTTAAAAAAACACTCTTTTTGGAATTTCTTTGTTGACAGTTCCTGTTGGGATATTAATAATTCATCCTAATGTGGTGTTCAAAGAGGAAATTAAATACTGGGAATCCCTTGGATTTATTGGCTCTGCTCCATTGCTTTTCAGTTTTCACATATGGAAAGAGAAGAACGGGGAGGTGATGATTGAATCAAAGTCTAACAGAGAGGCAGAACCGTGTGCCCAAATTTCTAATTGGGCTAGCGAGGATAAGAAAAGAGAACTAAACTAAACTCTAACAAAGGCTACTGCAACGACTCAAGTTGCCATAGAAGCCTCCTAGCCATTGACCTCTCATGCTTCGAATGAGTCCCCCATAGCCACAGCTTTCAAAGGCAAATGATTTACTAGTTAGAGCTTGTTGACAATAATATCCCTAAAAAATGACTCGGGAATACGATAATGAAAGAAAAGGACACACAAAACGCAATATATGTTTAAATTTCCTAACTCAAATGTGCTAATGTGGATGGATATGTATCTGACTCATTTTATTCCTCTAGATTAGTGGCGGATCCACATGAGAGGTTGGGGTGTCCATGGACACCGCTCAAGAAAAAAAATTGGGAGTAGGTTTGTGATATTTGACAATTGGACCTCTCCCAAATTCTTTGTAAAAAATATTGTCAAGACGGATTTACAAAATCGAAAGTCCGATCAATTTTTAAATGACTCTCTTGTATGTTATATCGAAAAAAATATGTTAATAAATGTTAGTGATGATGATTAATTACGCGTTTTCAACGTATGAAAACGTGTAAAGGACAAATTGTAATTTCTATTTTTTTTTTATATAATACTCAATCCGTCTCAAAATATATGACGTTTTGAAAGAGTTTTTTTGTTCTAAAATAGATGACACTTTGGAATTTTCAAGGAACATTTTTTTTTCTTTCCAATTCTACCTATATTTATTGACCCGTAACTCGTGTTTGGCTCTTTGGGTAAGAATATTAAGATACCTCATTAATGTTTGGATATATACAGTTTAATCTTTATAATATGTTTCTCTGGTCTGTATGAAAAGCTCGAAAACATCGTATATTTTGGGACGGAGAGAGTAGTTAAAATTTTGGACACCGATCAACATTATTTCTGGATCCGCCACTGCTCTAGATGAATCTAGTTTGAAATTAAATGGCTGATTATCTATTGAGTTAATCTTTTAAGAACTGCTTTACAAAGGGTATATATGTATATGATTGTGTTCGACATTCCAAAGAGGCATCTGATTATTGCATTCCACGTACGAAATTCATGTAATCATAAACATGCAAATAATGCAAACCATAATTAAGCAATAACTAGCTAGATGGTCGGAGTTGTACATACCTATCTCTGTGGTTACAGCCTTTGGAAACAGAAAGTATCATCTCAAATGCTAGGAATTAGTTTTAACATGTTTAAAGGAGAAAAAAACGAAAAAACATTTCAAAAGTTAGTTTCGGCTTCGTGCGACACCATTAAAGTCTTGGAACCAGATTTTATGTGGATATTGCTTTGGCCAAGTCAAGTGCTGCTTGGGTAAATTCGTCGGACTTCATCGTTCCAAAAAGAAAAAAAAATAATCAGGTTTTAGGTCGTACATTTTTCTTGTTAGTTTGTCTTAAAAACAGGAGTCCCATTTCTAAAATTTTCGTTAGTATTTTCTCTTCCCGAATACAGGATACTTACTCTTTCCGTTCTGGGCAAAGAGTCTTTGTTTAAAAGTCAAACTTTTAAAAAATATGACATTTTTAGTAGTTCATTAATAATAAAAGGACATCTTTATATCTAAATTTTTTAAAGTAAACTTTTTCAATAAAATATCAAAAAATAAAATTGTTGACTCTTTATCCGAAATAATAGGAGTATTTTACAAGTGATACAAAGAAATGAGTAGCCCAAGTCACTGTCCCAAAAAGAAAGTAACACTTTCCATTTTTGGTTTGTCTTAAAAACAGGTATAGCACTTTCCACATATTTTTAAATTTTTTTTCCATTCGAAGATATAATATATTTATGTAGCAATTTAAAAAATAACCTCCGCCGTTGGTTTGAACAATATTAACACGGAATTTATATTCATTTTTTATTTTCTTCAATTCTTAGTTTCTTCCTTAAAAAAAATTCTTTAAAAAACTAAGACTCACTTTGGGATGAAGGAGTATGAGCGAACTCTTTAAACTTGAAGTCTACTTTTAAGGTTCGGTTATTAGCCACTTCATTACCAATCAACAAAGTTCAAGTACCTTGAGGATTTACACCAAAAGTAGAATGTAACTTTGTCCAAACAGATCTGGCTGTTGTTAAGCCCAACACAGTAGCAAGAACAATTTCTTGGAGTGAACCCAATATCCAACTTTTTACAAGCCTGTCAGATCTCTTCCAAAGTCGATATTCTTCATTGGCCACCACCTCCACAGTGTTGCCGGCTGCTGCTGCCTCCCCGTTCTCGGTCATTTCAGGGGGTGTGAGGATAGTACCATCAATGAAACCAACAAGCTCTTGACTCTCAACAAGACACATCATTTGTGTTTCCCATCGAGGGTAGTCATGTGCACCAGATAGTTTTATCGAAACAAAGCTAGCTGGATTGAGGGTGGACGGGTATGGATACTGTGATCCAGTTTCAGATGATGATGCCATAGATATTTTGTTCATGCAAATGAATGAACTATATGAACAAGTTCTAGTCAATTGGCTACTTCTAATTATATATAGGCCTATTTAGAGCATTTCCATTGTATAATCTTCTAATATATCTTTTTAGTTGAGTCCTACTGCCACCTATATATTTTTATCTTCTTACCCACTTAAAGTGGGCGGTTGTCAAACACCACAAAAGGTGTTTGTGTGGGGAAGAGTTTTTTATTTTATGTGGGATGATGTTAAATTTAATATTTTTTGTTTAAAATAATATGTAAGAAGATTATACGATAAGAAGATATATTCTTAAGTGGGTAAGAAGATAAAAATGTATAGATAGCAATAGGATCCATTTAAGAAGTTATATAAAGGGGAATTTCAAGTAGGTACAATTTTGAAAACATGTTTTCATCTAGGACCATTAATTTTTTGCACATTTCATAAAACTACAAATTGCTTGCCAAATGACAAAAAATGTCATTAATGAAGACAAAAGTGATCAAAAAAGCTGATGTCAAAAATCAACCTGATGTCAGGCATCAGAAATCAACCTGATGCCAAAAATCAACCTGATGCCAGACATCAGAAATCAACCTGATGCCAAAAATCAACCTGATGACAAGCATCAGAAATCAACCTGATGCCAAAAATCAACCTGATGCCAAGCATCAGAAATCAACCTGATGCCAAAAATCAACATGTTGTTTGGCAATTCAAGCTGCGGTTATACAGCAACATCCAAGCTTACAGATGCCTACACCATCTTCATCTTCCTAGGTGGAGTTATAATTTAGAGCATGTAACCCATGAATTAAGCTCGTGACGATATATACAGGCTTGTAGATCGAATCAGTAGATGAACTTTAGAATCAAATGTTCATACAATCATACTTACTGTATGTCCCAAAACTTTTTCCATACTCCACTGAAGAAAGTCTCAACCAATTCGTCTTCAATGCAAGAAAAGCAATGGGGCGGAGGCCCTTATTAGTTATTATCATTATACAACCGGATTGGGTTTTTCTGCCACAGACGAGGGAGAAAGAGATCTCAGGGTTCTTTTGCAAAAGCTTCGAAGATTTGAGAGGCTGGCAGATTTGGATCCGGTTGAACTTGAGAAAAGAATATTAGAGCAAGAAAACATTGATGAAGATGATGCAGATCAGATGGAGGAAGAAACAAGTGATTATGAGAACGCCCGAGTTTGATCGATTTCAATGGAATCACCGGCTTGATCGATTTCAATGGAACCCACAGTTTTTTTCGGTTCACTTTCTTAGCAGAGATTGAAGATCTATGCCTAGAGGTAATAACAATAATTAGGGTAGTTATGTACTTTCACACTAAAATTGTATCTAAAAGATATGTCTAAAAAATAGTTGAATTTATTTGAAAACATGTTTTAAAAGGTGTACCGGCTTGTAATTTTTTCTTATATAAAAATTTATGGGGGAATTTCAAATGAGTACAATTTTGAAAACATGTTTTCATCTAGGACCATTAATTTTTTTGCACATTTCATAAAACTACAAATTGATTGCCAAATGACAAAAATGTCATTAATAAAAACTCTGATGTCAAGCCTTGGCATCAAGATGATTAATTCCAGGCATCAGGATGATTAATTCCAGGCATCAGAACTCTTATGCCAAAACTCTGATGCCAAAAATATTGCTGATGCCAAAAATGTTGATGTCAAATCTTGGCATCAGGTGAAATGCTAATGCCTACAATTTTTGCTGATGCCAAAAATATTGCTGATGCCAAAAATGTTGATGTTAAATCTTGGCATCAGGTGAAATGATGATGCCTACAATTGTTGCTGATGCCAAATCTTGACATCAGGTGAAATGCTGATGCCTATTGCTGATGTCTGTCAAACATAATCTTGGCATCAGGTGAAATGCTAATGCCTACAATTGTTGCTGATGTCAAATCTTGGCATCAGATCTGATGCCATTTAAATATCACAATCTCTTGCATCTCTCCACAAGTTACAATCAAACTCCTCCGCCGGCCGTTCCACCTCCGACTCCAGCCACCCCTCCTCCATCACCTCCACCTCCCGCACCAACACCTTCCCCAACTGTTCCCCGGCTGCCCAATCGAGGAAAAATGGAATAGGAAAATTGACTTCCTTGCTACGCCTTTCACCTTTTTTTTTTGGAAAAAACTATTCAAGGCTAGATCTCCGCTTTTTCTCTTTCAAGATTTCCTCTATTAAATCTCGAGCTGGAAATCTATCTTTATTTGGTGATCTAATGGCTCATATAAACAACACAGGCTTTTTTCAGGGATGGCATAGGCAAGGCGCAACTAGGCCTGTCAACTGTTGACCTCCCTTCCTTTCTATCTCTCTCAAGTCCATCTCACTTTCCTAAAATTGTTCATCACAAAACAACAGTAGTACTAAGCAAAAAACAAAAGGTTTCACCACAAAGATCTGTCTACACACACACAAACATATACATATCCCATTACTCAAAATCCAATCCCAATTAATTATTCAAATAAATTAGCGCCAAAACACTAATAATTCACAATGCCACTTCATATCATAAAATTCAACTTCATGCAAAATCATTAATGTTTGTTAACCAAAGCAGTAGTAATTCACAACGTCCCAAGTAAAATTCAATTTAAACTCAGCGAAGCAGCGCTTTGATACATGTAGGGGCAGTGATGTACTTTCACTCCAAAAATGTACCTAAAAGATATGTCGAAAAAAGAGCTGGATTGATTTAAAAACATGTTTTGAAAAATGTATCGATTTGTAATTATTTCAAAATTGAACACATTAAAGAAGCTCTAAAGATGTTGTCAAGGTTGAGCCCACTAGCCACTAAGCCCAATCATGCAACCAACTTGAACATAATGCGGTCTAACAGGATTACTTTAACACACTGGTTTTACTTTTAGTCAAAAGGCTCAACTTTAGACGGCAGAACACGCCAGTTTTGCCGGCGAAAAGAGGTGGTGCGGAAGAGAGAGAGTGAGCCCCCACCCCCACCACTACCCATGTCAAGTGGGTACGACTACTTGATTTGTTCCAGTGGGTCCTGAGGCTTGCTTGCATTGGATTGGGAGGTATGGCCAACTATATAGTATAGGCCAGTTGGGTTGCAGAATGAGAATGCAGACTTCTTTTCCAGTTACCAACGTGGGAAAAATAAATTCAATTTTGATCGATGTTATTGTTAAAATGATAATCAAATCAAATATTTAAAAAAAAAAAAAAAAAAGATAGAGAGAAGAGATAAAATTAGTTGGACAGATAAAAATACCCCACATAAAATCTCGCATTTAGTCTACATCAACAACACCATTTCAAAATTGGATGGTGAGTTAATAGAGGACCATCTTACTCTCAAATTCTGAGTATATTGGTCACATTTTATATATTGAGAGTCTATTGGTCAAATTGGTTATCCATAATTAATACAATAATTAAAAAAATTAATTAACCCTTAATTAATTTAGTCCTTTTGAGCTAAATCGAGTGGATTATTGCAATTAATAGTTGAAAGAGAAAAAAAATCAACATCTTTAGTTCAAAATTGAACCTAACGAGCACGAATAATACTCCATGGGCAAATTTTTTGTTATATTTGACCCGCTGGTACATAGATTAATTTTTGTTTTTTACTTAATTATTAATATTTGTATAATATGTAATTTTTTAAAAATTCCTGCGAATTTGCCTATTATTAAAGTAGAAAAAATATAGATAAAATGTTAAAAGTCTTGTTCTAAAAAATTAATTAACTTACACTTATTGCTAATGATTTTGCATGAAGTCTTGTTCTAAAAATTCCTGCGAATTTGCGAATTTGCCTATTATTGGTAATGATTGTGGTACGAGAACTATAGCTGAAGGCAGCTATATGCGCGATCATTACTGTTAATAATAAATACAACGCGTTAAATACTTAAATAACACAAAATCGATATTCATTCCTGATAAACAAATAAGGAAATTATGATGTTCAGGTTGAAAAATCATAACCAATGGCCCGATGACAATTGTAATTTCTCGGTTCTAAACAACGAGCTCACTATACTATTTAAAGATATTTCACTTTTAAAAATGATGTTAATAATTTTTATAATATTTGAACATTATCCACCACATTTTATATTAATTCATTAATAATGTTCATATATTTTTATAAGTATGACCGATTCTAATATTAGTTATATACCGTATCTCTTAATTATTAGATTTTTTATTGGATAGAACTAGGGGTGTCAATTGAGTGTTATCGGATAATTTTGATAAAACTATTATCTACTCAATATAGTTAATGAGTTTATTGGATATTATTCAATAACACTCACTAAGCTTAATGGGTGTTATTGGATGATATCAAATTCTATCCATTAATAAATGAATATTATTCGGATAATACCCAATAAGTAACATTATATTTTAATACAACCATAGCTTATGTTAATTGCAATTGACAAGCAAAGCAAGCATAACTTGGAAACCTTTCTAGAAAACTCTATATCACAAAATATTTCAGTTGTCTCGGCATATGCTGGCTATAAAATATTTTTGTTCTTAGAAATAAATTAGAGAAATTATAATAAAATCAAAAAATGTAACAGATGCAAAGATTAAAAAAGACAGCAAGTAGTGAATAGTCAATCATTCCGATTATACTAACAAACACCCACGACTATCAGACCAATATACTACATCCGTTCTGGGAAAGAAGTTCACCTTTTTTTCATTTCGAGATGTTTCACTTAAATAGTCCACTAAAAAAAATTGAGGCATAAAAGTGTCATTTTATTACTAATGGACTACTAAAAGTTAATGAAATGAAATGGTTCATCAAATATTAAAAAATGTATATTTTTTGTTAAAAAAATGTCATAATTTGTGATCATGATTTTTATTTTAAAAAATGCATTTAAACTTTTTAACTTTGTTTTCTTTTTTGTTTTGCCAACTTTTAATTTCTTGCTAAATATTTTTTAAACCAAATGAAATGAAGCAACAAATACTAAGCTAAATAAATGAAATGGAGCCAAGCTAATTTAACAAAATGAAATTGACCGGTGTTTTCTTTTTTGTTTTGCCAACTTTTAATAGATAGAAGAAAGAAGAAGAAAAAAATAAGAAGAATGTGGTTGTCTCGAAACTCATAATTTAGAATGAGAAGAGATTATGGAGGATATGTTAGATTGTGGGTTGTAGGGGTAGTAGGTAGGTGGAGTAATTTTTTGTTTTTTTTTTTGTTTTTAGTTCTAAACTTGGCTGGTTTATTACTTTGAGGTTGTTGAGAATTGAGATTAAAGGTAGGTTTGTATATTTTTGTTCATTTTACAAATATAGACAAGTGTTTGATAAAATGACAAACTAAAAAAAATAAATGAAATGGGGCCAAGCTAGCTAGGCGCTATTTAACGATTTTTAGAACCTTGAAATTGACAAGTAAATAAAGAGTGTGTGGTACAATAAGTTTATACAATTTAGGTGCAATTTTTAAAAAATACAAAAAGAAATTTAATGCTTATATTCATGATAATTATAAATAATCCAAAACAAAATAATAAATATGTTGATAATAATCAACAACTTTTATGATTACTTGTTTATATTTCTATAAAACTTTCAAATAAATTTTCAAAAAGGGGACTAGTTTAGTGGTAGCAAGTTTTGGTATAAAGTAATTTGATCCAAATTTGAATCTTGTTAATAGCAAGTTCCATTTCTATTTATTATCATTTTTAAGTAAAGAACATATAGTGATGGTGGCGGCGGTGATGGGCAGCAGGCGGTGGCAGACGTTGGGGGCAGATGGTGGTGGCAGTGGGCAAAGGTGCAGGGAGAAGTAGGCAGTGGCAGCAGGTGGTGGCCGGAGACTGAGGTTGGCGGCATACGGTGGCGGTGGTGGGCGGTGTCAGCAGGTGGTGGCTGGAGGTTGGTGGCGATGGATAGTGGGTGGTGGTGATTGGTGGTGGTTGTCGGAGTTGGGAAGTGGTGGCGTTGGGCGGAGACGGGTGGTGGTGTTGACATTAGTTGATAAACCAAATGGCTATGGTGACATTAATGGATAACCGATTAATATTCATAATTATCTATTTTGTTATCAGTCTCTAATGGATGTTATCCATTAACATCCATTAACTTAATTGGGTGTAGAGGTGGTAATCGGATGTTAATTGATAACTTTGGGTTAGGCCATTATCTATTAGCATACTGGATAATGGTCTAACATAAAACTATCCATTAACACTCAATTGTCACCCCTAATTGGATGTTAATGAATAACACTCAATAAATATTTTAAAATGGTTATATTTGATAACTCAATAAACTGAACAAAATTTCACCACACCTAATTGGTTGCATTGTCTTGTCTTCCCATCTCTTCTTTTGTGACATTACAATTACCACTCATTTTGGCAAACAAAGTGATGGTTCATTCCAATAATGCATTAGAGTAGGGCTTCTGAATGATCTAGTCCGGTGCTTTACACACATATAAAGCATCTATAGATAAATATTCATTGTAAAGCATCTATGTAGAAATTTTAAAAACTTTTGGTTTTCTAGCCATTAGTTAATAATAATACATAATAATAATCAATATGACAAGAGGTATTAGTATTAGTATATATAACTTCTTCTATTGTCAATAGTATAAGACTTATATTTAAAAACTTTACAAATAACATTACTTCTAACCAATATGAGATAAAACTCTTCAAGGTGAGATATTACTTCTAATGACTCACTTTTAACATCATACTTTAAGCATTGATATCTTATTCATGTAAAACTTAATTTGGACAAATAAATATATTATTTCGATGTTCTTGTCGAGTAGAACACATTTGCACAATTACTTTTGCCAACAAACAAATGACACGTAACGAAATTCGTACCTTAAGTTGCACAATTTTTTTCACTAAAAACAATTTTTTTTTAATAAGTATTATATTTTAAGTCTTGATATCTTATTCATCAAAAACTCGATTTGGACACATAAATATATAATTTTGATGCTCTCACCGAGTAGAATATATTTGCTCAATTACCTTCGCCAACAAACAAGTGACACATAAAGAAATTAGTGTCTCAAGTTGCACAATTTCTCTCACTAAAAACACTAATTTTTTTTAACAAGTATTATAGTTTAAATCTTGATATTCTTGATATCTCATTATCCAAAACTCGATTTGGACAGATAAATATATCATTTTGATGCTCTCACCAAGTAGAAGATATTTGTGTAATTACCTTCACCAACAAACAAATGACATATAAAGAAATTTGTGTCTCAAGTTGCACAATTTCTTTTACTAAAAACACTATTTTTTTAACAATAGAAGAAATGTATCCCACATTGGTTAGAAATTGATATTTGTTTTAAAAATATTATTATTAAGTATCAATAGAAGAAATGTATCATACATTGGTTGGAAAGTGATATTGATTTTCAAAGTCATTTGATAAAAGATTTCTACCATTATTACCAATAAAAGATGTATATCTTATATTTGTTAAAAAACGATGTTGAGTTTAAATTATTTTATATTAGGATAATATAATTTTTTGGTCCCTGAACTATCCCAATACTATGCATTTGGTCACTGTACTTTTTTTGAAATGTGTTTGGTCCCTCAATTCGATTTTTTTGGTCAATTCTCCCTTCATACCGTTACCGTTACTAAAAATTTAACATTGGCTAACTTTTCATAATGTCCAAACCATATGGTGTTAATGTGTAATTTGAAAAATTAAACAATCAATTAAAGTAACTTATTTTTGATCAATTCCCCCTTTTCTCTCTCTTCCTCAAATCAAAATCAAAATCAAAGGCTCACCATCACCAACCTCTAGCTCTACCTCATCATCCTCTTCCTCCTCTCCGATTCCCTCCCCTTTCCCTCCGATCTCTTCTTTGCCCTTGCCTCTGCCATCTTCTTCCTCCAGTATTCAGTCTCTTCCTCCTCCGCCTCCCTCCAGATCTCCTCCCTCGAAGCCAAGTGCGATTCCGTTTCCGCCCGCATCTCGCTCTCCTTCTCCCTCCTCCTCCGCCAACCCGGGCTCTTCGTCGCCGACCTCTGCCGCCTCTCGGCCTCCGGGGACTCAGGCCCTCTGCAGAGCCTCCTCCACGCCGACACTTTCATTCCCGAGGGCTGCCACAAGACACTCGACGTCGTTAGCGGCGTCGAGGGCTCCACCAAGTACGATCTCGACGACTCCAACCTCAGGGCCGCCGCCATCCTCGATCTCGTCTTCGTCCTCCACGTCTTGTTCGTTGCCCTCATCCTCATGGTCACTTACGCCGCCGTTTCCAAATTCGTTGGCAACACCACCATGAAATTTGGCTCTTACGAGGCCTTGCCCACCGTCGCCTCCTCCTCTGCCCCCGATTCTAGTCACACCTAGATGAAGTCTATCACCGGCACCCATACAATTCCAATCACTCATCGACACTTTCCAAAACTCCTCCGGCCGGCTCGGTCTCAAGTCGTTCCTATATATATATATATATATATATATATATATATATATATATTACATTGGTTAGAAAATGATGTTGATTTTAATTTTAGATAAAATACTTTTACAATTATTACTAATAAAAGAGATATCCTACCTTTGTTAAAAAATAATGTTTGTTTTAAAAGTCTTTAAATAAAAAAATTTTATTTTTATCATCAATATAATAGAAGAGATGTATCCCACATTATTTAGGAAGAGATGTTGGCTATAAAATTTTTAAAATAAAATACTTCTACTATTATTACCAAATGAGGATATGTATTACACATTGGTTATAGATTGATGCTGATTTTAAAAGTCTACAATTATTAGCAATAGAATAGATGTATTTCACATTGGTTATAAAAGTGAGATATTGATTTAAAAAGTTTTTAGATGATGTATCTCACATTGGTTACAAAGAAATATATCTCACATTATTTAGAAATGAGTATTGATTATAAAAGTCATTAGATAAAGACATCTTTTGTTATTACCAATAGAAAATATGTATTCACATTGTTTAGAAATGGATGTTGGTTAAAAAGTATTTTATCTACTACTATTATTACTAATAGAAAATATGTATACCGCATGGTTAGAATGTAGTGTTGGTTTTAAAAGGTTTTAGATAAAATATTTAAACTTTTATTACCAATAAAAATATAAAATAAGTATCTCACTTTGTTTAAAAATGAATTATGATTTTAAAAGTTTTTAACAAAATGACTTCTAATATTATTATCAAGTTAGATGTTAATTTTAAAAGTCTTTAGATCAAAATTTACTATTATTATTAATGCAAAATATGTATCTCACGTAGCTAGAAACTTATAATAATTTTAAAAATATTTAGGTAAAAAAATCGTTTAATATTAGTAACAATAGAAAAAAAATATTATAACCATGGAAGAGATTGATAATCTAATTATAATGTCAAAAGTTATATTATTATTACAAAAATATATATCTCACATTGTATCCGTGCGGAGCACGGGTTAGATAACTAGTCTATGTATAAATATATTTAAAGTTGGTGAGGAAGCTTGAGGGTATGACACCTCACATCATTTTGTTAAAGTTGTATTCTCAAGCTTCCTAACAAATGAGTCTTTTCAAATTCAACTTTAAATGATTTGTTTCTCATCATCTAATAACTATACTAAATTACAATAGCTATAACATGATGTATTAACATCTTTTATATAAAACTCATAATTCTTCCTATAATTAAGACTCATAATATTACAAATTGTAGAAGTGCTTTAGCTATTGGCTCAAGAACTCAAAAAGTTTCGTATATATTATGTGTTTAAGTTGACAAAAACCATACATTTCTCAACTTCGTCCCTTCCATGTCTCGCCCTGGACATTGCGGTAACTTCATCATAATACCCACTAAGCTCAATAGGTGTTATTGGATAATATCCAATTCTATCCATTAATAAATGAATATTATCCGGATAATACCCAATAAGCAACATCATATTTTTTTTTTCGAGTATTACTTTTCTACAAATATTATTATTCACTAATCAAAACACATAAAAAAACATACACAAAATTACACAAAAACACATAAACACACACACACACACACACACACTCTTACATGCACAAAACTAAACAAAGACCCACACACTAGCTATAAGACTACTTTAAATAAATAAATAAATAAATAAATATATATATATATATATATATATATATATATATATATATATATATATATAGACAAGAACTCACACAACACCTGATCAAAGAATAACACAACCATAGCTTGGGGATTTTTTTAGGAAACTCTATATCACAAAATGCTTCAGTTGTCTCGGCACATGCTGGCTATAAAATATTTTTGTTCTTAAAAATAAATTAGAGAAATTAAACTAAAATAAAAAAATGTAACAAATGTGGAGATTAAAAAAGACAGTAAGTAGTGAATAGTAAATCATTCCGACTAGGGGTGGCAAAATGGGAGTTATGGGTAATCATGGGTTAGCCTATTATCCATGGATAATAAACTAACTCATAATTATCCATAACACCTATTTTGTCACCCCTGATTCCGACTATACTAATAAATACCCATGACTATCAAACCAATATACTCCCTCCATTGCAGGAAAAAAAAGTCCACTATTTCATTTCAGGATGTTTCACTTAAATAGTTCACTTTAAACAAAATTAGGCATAAAAGTGTCATTTTATTACTAATGGGCTACTAAAAGTTAATGAAATAAAATGAATCATCAAATATTTAAAAACGCATATTTTTTGTTAAAAATGTCATAATTTGTGATCATGAATTTTTATTATAAAAAAATACATATTAAACTTGTGTAGACTTTGTTTTCTTTTTTGTCTTGCCAACTTTTAATTTCTAGCTAAATATTTTTTAAATCAAATGAAATTAAGCAACAAATATTAAGCTAAACAAATGAAATGGAGTCAACTGTTAATTTAACAAAATGAAATTGATAAGTAAATGAAGAGTGTGCGGTACAATAAGTTGATGCAATTTAGGTGCAATTTTTACAAAATACAAAAAAAATTTAAATACTTATATTCACTATAATTATAAATATTCCAAATCATAATAATAAATAAGTTCATAATAATCAACAACTTTTATGATTACTTGTTTATATTTCTATAAAACTTTCAAATAAACTTCAAAAATGGGACTAGCCTAGTGGTAGCAAGTTTAATTTTGATATAAAGTAGTTTGATCTAAATTCGAATCTTGTTAATAGCAAGTTCTATTTCTATTTATTATCAGTTTGAAGTAAAGAACATATAGTGGTGGCGACGGTGGCGGCAATGGGCAACAAGCGGTGGCAGAGGTTGGAGGCAGATGGTGGTGGCAGTGGGCGAAGGTACTGGGGGTAGTGGGCGGTGGCAGCAGGTGGTGGCCGGAGACTGAGGTTGGCGACATACAGTGGCAGCAGTGGGTGGTGTCAACAGGTGGTGGCCGGAGGTTGGTGGTGGGTGCCGGAGTTTGGAAGTGGTGGCGGTGGACGAAGGCGGGTGGTGGTGGTGGCCTTAGTTGATAAACCAAATGATTGGGGTGACATTAATGGATAAATCCAATAGATAACCGATTACTATCCATAATTATCCAATCAGAACGCCTAAACGCAACACCTAAAACCCTAAACGCAACACCATATTAATAATCAAATTACCTAACTACCCCTCACACCCACCCACCCCCACACACCCACCCACCCCCCACACACCTAGCCCCCCCCACCCCGCCCCCCACCTCACCGCCCCACCCCCCCACACGCCCACCCCCCCCACCCTGCCCCCACACGACTCTCTCTCTCTCACTCACTCACCCGCCCCTACCCCCCGCCCATCTCCCTCGCCTCTCTCTCTCTCACTCACTCTCTCTCTCTCTGAAACCACCCCCTTCTCCCCATTTCTGCTCCTCTCCCTTGCTTCTCCCTCACGAGCTCGGCAGCCCCCATTTCGAACACCCTCTCCCTCACTCACTCCAACAAACCATACTAGATCCACCCACCACCAAACAAAAATCTCTCACTCCCTCATTCCAGGTATGTTAATCTCTCACCTCTTCTGTTTCAATTTGGAAATAAATTGCAGATCTGGACGCATTGTGTTTCAATTTGGTTTTTTTTTTGAATCTGGCGTAAAAGAGCCACGACTCACCAGCCGATATTTGACAAAACTACCGCTACTCACCAGCGGTGTTTAAATAAAACAACCGCTATTAAGTTGCGGCTGTATTATAAAACTATCGCTGGTGAGTAGCGGTAGTTTTGTCAAATATCCGCTGGTGAGTCGCGGCTCTTTTTGAAAAAAAAAATGTTTTTTCCGAAAAAAGAAACATGTATTTTTTTGAAAAAAAAAAACCTTATTTGATGTATTCATTTTGGACATGATTGTTAGATAAAAAATTTGTGAATTTGTGTGTACATAATTGTTAGATAATTATATTTTGTCTATTTGGGCTTATTGTCATGCATTTACTATAATAACACTATAATTGTGCAAAAGTAACAAGTATTGACCCCCTACACTTTTTGAAACTTAACAATTAACCCCTACAATTTTGTAACTTAGCAATTAACCCCCTAGACTTTTCAAAATTTAACAATTCACCCCTAAACGCTTTGAAACTTAACAATTCAATCCCTACATTTTTTGAAACTTAGTTACAATTAACCCCCTACACTTTTAAAAATTTAACAATTCACCCCTACGCTTTTTGAAACTTAAAAATTCACCCCCAACACGTTTAACAAAATTAACAACTCACCCCCTAAACTGTTTCAAACTTAAACCCCCCTAAACTTTACAAAATTTAACAATTCACCCCCTATAATTTTTGAAACTTAGTTACAATTAACCCCCTAAACTTTTACAAAATTTAACAATTAACCCCCTGCACTTTTTGAAACTTAGTTACAATTAACCCCCTAAACTTTTACAAAATTTAACAATTAACCCCCTGCACTTTTTGAAACTTAACAATTAACCCCCTAAACTTTTACAAAATTTAACAATTAACCCCCTATAATTTTGGAAACTTAGTTACAATTAACCCCCTAAACTTTTACAAAACTTAACAATTAACCCCCTGCACTTTTTGAAACTTAACAATTAACCCCCTAAACTTTTACAAAATTTAACAATTAACCCCCTATAATTTTTGAAACTTAGTTACAATTAACCCCCTAAACTTTTACAAAATTTAACAATTAACCCCTAAACTTTTACAAATTTAACAATTAACCCTACTTTTTGAAACTTAACAATTCAACCCTAAACTTTTACAAAATTTAACAATTAACCCCTATAATTTTGGAAACTTAGTTACAATTAACCCCTAAACTTTTACAAAATTTAACAATTAACCCCTACACTTTTGAAACTTAGTTACAATTAACCCCCTAAACTTTTACAAAATTTAACAATTAACCCCTTGCACTTTTTGAAACTTAACAATTCAACCCATAAACTTTTACAAAATTTAACAATTAACCCCCTATAATTTTTGAAACTTAGTTACAATTAACCCCCTAAACTTTTACAAAATTTAACAATGAACCCCCTAAACTTTTACAAAATTTAACAATTAACCCCTTGCACTTTTTGAAACTTAACAATTCAACCCATAAACTTTTACAAAATTTAACAATTAACCCCCTATAATTTTTGAAACTTAGTTACAATTAACCCCCTAAACTTTTACAATTTTAACCCCTAAACTTTTACAAAATTTAACAATTAACCCCTGCACTTTTTGAAACTTAACAATTCAACCCCTAAACTTTTACAAAATTTAACAATTAACCCCCTATAATTTTTGAAACTTAGTTACAATTAACCCCCTAAACTTTTACAAAATTTAACAATTAACCCCCTAAACTTTTACAAAATTTAACAATTAACCCCTTGCACTTTTTGAAACTTAACAATTCAACCCCTAAACTTTTACAAAATTTAACAATTAACCCCCTATAATTTTTGAAACTTAGTTACAATTAACCCCCTAAACTTTTACAAAATTTAACAATTAACCCCCTAAACTTTTACAAAATTTAACAATTAACCCCTTGCACTTTTTGAAACTTAGTTACAATTCAACCCCTAAACTTTTACAAAATTTAACAATTAACCCCCTACAATTTTTGAAACTTAGTTACAATTAACCCCTAAACTTTTTACAAAATTTAACAATTAACCCCTAAACTTTTACAAAATTTAACAATTAACCCCTACACTTTTGAAACTTAACAATTCAACCCCTACACTTTTACAAAATTTAACAATTAACCCCCTACAATTTTTGAAACTTAGTTACAATTAACCCCCTAAACTTTTACAAAATTTAACAATTAACCCCCAATAATTTTTGAAACTTAGTTACAATTAACCCCCTAAACTTTTACAAAATTTAACAATTAACCCCCTGCACTTTTTGAAACTTAGTTACAATTAACCCCCTACACTTTTACAAATTTATCATTTCATAACTTAACTTGTATTTATTTTTTTGTAATAGATGGATTCCGAACGTCGACGAGGGAAACGTCCAGTACATGCAGACGATCAGGGTCGACTACGTAATAGGGTTGTGATCGCCGTAACGCAGAGAGCCGCTAATCATCCAGACATATATCCACTAATGAGGGGATGAGGGTGCTTATGCACGACCCCTATTCACGGAGATGATAGAAGGAGTCCGCACTCCCACCGATATTCCATTTGAGGCTCCTTATAATGCTCCATTGAGGGGGAGAGGACATTCACCGATTACGAGAGAGGATCAGCAGATGGAAGCCGAATTAAACATGATGGGTGGTATGGGTGGCATGCCTGGTATGGGTGGCATGCCTTTTATGGGTGGCATGCCTGGTATGGGTGGCATGCCTGATATGAGTGGCATGCCTGCTATGGGTGGTATGGGTGGCATGCCGGGTATGGTTGGCATGGGTGGCATGACTGGCATGAGTGGTATGGGTGGCATGAGTAGTACTTCGAGCATGTTACACGGGCGTGGGAAAGGTCCAATGAATGCTGATGTATATACTACAATACGAGATAGACACCGGTTAGTTGATGAAGAGGACGATGAGGAGGAGGATTTGGGTTTTGGTCGATTTACGAGAAGGCAGAGCACATAGTAGAGGCAGAGGTAGAGGCGTAGTAGAGGTCGTGGTGATGGTGGTGATGATGACGATGATGATTCAGACGACGGTGGCGATGTCTATGGTTGGATGTTGATGGAGCCACATGGAGGTGGACCCGAGAACACTGAGCTACTTTCTGGATTTCTTGGTCATATTGCATCTGCAATATGGAATGGCGAGGTAATTAATTATATTGACCATGATAGTATTGACACAAATTTATTAAATTGACTACGTAGTATTGACAAAAATTTATTAAATTGACTACGTAGTATTGTTTTTATATTGATGAGAGATTATTTTATTATGTTCAACAGAGAGACCTAGTATTGAGTTGTCATAGCTCCGCTTGACCGCCGAACAACATTGCCTTGGACCATAAATGATACTGAGAGTATTCGCTTGCTCACTATGAGTAACTTGGGACACTTGAGGGAGTGCATGTTGCAAAGACTTGAACATGCCATTGATATCACCTTTGGAAAGGTGGCACCCTGAAACCAACAGCTTCCATTTACCGCTCGGGAGATGACGCCGACGTTGCACGATGTGCATTACATTTTACACATCCTGCTGGTTGGGAAACCCATTTTGGCAAGTACGGTTAGCCCTGCATCAAGTCATCTCTAGCCATTCTCCTACGCTTGCCTACTACCGTGGTGGACAAGTGAGGTGAGGGAAGTGGTATTAGATTTTTGACATTGCAAGAATCTTTGGGTGGCGAGACTATGTCACCGACCGAGGACGGTTGGTTATTTGTTGTGGCGGGGACGACGTTGTTCATGGACAAGTCGCCGAATGTAAATGTTCACTTTCTACCGTATGTGCCGGATATCGGTGATATGCCCAATCACGCTTGGGGTGCAAGCGACTTTATCCTTTCTATACCGCTCTGATAGCATCGAGGATTGGTTGTAGACAGATGGTCGGGTGCTTGTCTCTTCTACGTATAAAAATAAATTGTTTAGATACTATAAAATTTACATTTTTTTATTCGACGCTATTATATTTGATGCTATTTTATTTGACACTATTTTATTTGACGCTATTTTATTTTATTGTAGGTCCGATATATGAATACTTTCCTCAATTCGCACTCAAGTATTTCAATGACATGGACCTCTCGAGAGCCATATGCTAAGAGATGGACCTCTACTCTGGTGGAAGAAGAATGATCCCGATACTCAAAGAGTATCGTAGAGTCCTCGATCGGATGACCGTTGATGCCGTAAGTATTTATCATTTATAAATAATGTATTAAATAAAAGGTTGGATATTTATATTAATATTTATTTTTCCAGTGACTTGGACTCCTTTACTGTAGACCATCACATGAGGTACCGATCGCTTTGTTCTCTGCATAATTCATTGCCGTAAAATCACTGAGCCATACATGCCCGATCGTTGCTTGAGACAGTTTGGATATATCCAAATTATTCCCGGTCATGTATTCCGCCCGACAAAGGTTTATAGAGGTCCAAAGCCGTTGAAGTACATTTGTGTCCACGATGAGATGCTTCGCAATTTCCAACAATGGGAGCATCATTCTATAAACCCCAAGAGGGCTGGAACGGGTGTAGCCAGGATTCCATCCACCACCGTAGATGGTTACGAGCAAAGGGTTTCGAACGACACATTATCGTGTGATGCCACCGGTTGATGATGATGATGATGACGAGGATGATGATGATGATGATGATGATGCTGACGACACTGAGGAGATGGGGGATCATCAACCATCGTGGATCACCCACGATCGATGCGCACCGCCACGTAGGGCATCCCAAAGGTCTTCTCATCCATCGAGAGTTGCTGAGGCATTTGCACGTAGATCGGCTGAGGATCGAGTCGCAGGCGTACTTCCTCACCTTAGGGCACTCCATCGGTCCAGGCGAGATTCACTTGTGGTCCAGGGTACTTATATGTCGACTGTTGACGAAGTTATTCAGCAGTTTGAGGATGTATTGTGATATACTATATGTTTATGTGATATACTTGTTGTTTGTGTTGTGATGCATTTACTATTCACCCCCTACACTATCGAAATTTGACAATTCACCCACTACACTTTTCCCAATTATCCGACTTGCCCTAATTTACAAACCCTCTCATTGCATCGACAATGTTATTATTCTTATACGGTTTTTAAACTCGGTCTTATTGTTATTTATATTTTTTTATCCATTTAAAAATGTATTTATTCACTCTTCTCTATAAATAAGAAGAGTCATTCACTCTTGATAAATAAGAAAAGGGTAAAACACGCAATGAGGATGCTATCATAAAATAACAATGAGCCCCAACATTCTGAAACAAGAAGAAAATCAATGAGCACCATATACTATCAAAATTTTACAATTAACCCCCTACACTTTTGCAAATTCAACAATCAACCCCTAAACTAGTTCGAAATTAAACAATTAAGCCCCTACATCACAAAAAGTATATCGATCACAATTAACCCTCGTAATTAATTAATTAATGTTTTACATCACAAGAAGTGTAAAATTAATCAAGTTACATCTCTACACTAAGGTAAGTAGTAAATCGATCATGCCAAATTGGCGTACCAATGTCGTATCGTTGTCACAAGATATGTCCCACCTCGAATAATAGGCGCGTGGGACTTGAAGGCTTCATCCCAAGTGCTATGAAATGGATACAATTCACCCACCCAAAGTCAATACTTTGGACTGTGGTCGCGGTTGTCCATCAACGCATCGTGCTTGCAATCTGCAACCATGTATTGCAACCAAGCGATATATTCGACAAACAAGTCACAATCCTCTCGATACCGTAGCAATGATAAAACCAAGCATGCCCAGATTTAACCAATGCTCGCTTGAGCCGAGAGAGGTATGCCAATTCGACATACCACCGATCCTTCAAGGTCACCTTCCAAGAAGTTGATGGCTGAGTAGAAGTCCCAATAGTCAGAAAGTTCCTGCATCAAGTCATTACGCACCTGATCCCATTTTTCTTCGTCGTGATAAATAAAGTGGGCAATTACTCGGAAACCACAATTTCCATCCGCTTCGACATCTATAACATTTGATATGAAAGTGATCATCAATGGTGGAAGGTGAGAGGCGTATGGAATTGAATTACCCGCCGATGCTAATGAACTACGCCCTTTCCTCGACCTCGACCTCTACCTCCGCATTGTCTTTCCGTTGACGGCTAGCATGTTCATAACCCGTTGAGGCGAAAATTATAAAAATTAAGCCATAAATCATATACTATACACAAATGTAAAAAGTAATGTGACATATACATTTAACATTGTAAAACCTGAGAGGTCTCTCTTTGTCGAGTTCTTCTTTGGACGCCCTTTGTGCCGCACTATTTCTGGTTCCTCAATGTTAGTTGGGGATGTACAACATCGAAAAACTGTTTAGCATAGTGATATTGTTGCGATTCAGAAGTCCCGTCCATATCTGATAATAGGTTTTTGATCAAATCGAAGCGATTCCCTTGATGTACTCATATCTTGAACTCCGCCCATAGACAACGCCTTCCAAAACACATGGATTTGATGGGGTTCAATCGACATTTTCCCCGAGACATGTGCCACATTTCGCAACTACATGGCAAACCGTAACTTGTCCTCAACAAACACCCACACCTTTAGAATCACCTCTACGGCTCCTCTATACATTGTGTCGAATTCCAATCGTATGCTAGCAACTCAAGGGCATGAGAAGATACCTTATATCTTAATCGACGGAGAATAAACATTGAGGATGTCAAAGGATGAGCTACATTCAAATTCCTTTCAAATAGAGCCAAGATCTCATTGAACCGCAGCTGATAGCATCGTGGGATTTGATCGAATATATGATCGAAACCCCCACCGGTGACGCATAACCATCTTTTCAACTCGGTAGCGTGCACTCTCAACTCAGAACATATTGCACGCATACAATAAATATATTGCATTCATAAACAATAAATATATTGCATTCATAAACAATAAATATATTGCATTCATAAACGTATAAGTTGTACCTATTTGTCGCTTGATTACCGAATGCATGTATTGTTTGGTCCAAGCACAAACAAATCTATCCTTATAGGGCTCCAACCAAGTAGAATTAACATATCGAACAACTGCTTGAGTATTTGCCCACGCTTCTTCCATCTCTCGACAATGTTCTATGTATTCTTCCTCGCTTCTGACTCAACTATATCCATCCACCTCTTCATAAATATTGCAAGATATTTTCTACTTCTCAACAGGTCCTTACATACTTCGACATCCTTGCTATGTGTCTCTTACACAACATATGCCGAGACGTTG
>JABEVN020000771.1:0-28216 GCA_013146195.2 Codonopsis lanceolata | reverse complement strand
TAAGCTCTCTTTCGATTTCGAGACTATCACTTAATCTGATGTCATAAAAAGAGATTTTTTGTGCTCCAAACATTGTTCCCTCTAATTTTCGACATGCATGATCAAATTTATTTTTCTCTATAATTTGTGGAGCAGTCATACCTACCTTCAAAAACACCCGGGCTAAAGTTGCTAAGAGAGAAAGAGCTAACGATCCTTCGTGGTAATGGCCAAGGAGCGCAAGGACTTTGAGCGAATTTACGATTATGATGTCTATAATGATCTAGCCGTTCGAACTAGATGGAATAGACCTGTCTTGGGTGGAAATGAACATCCCTACCCTCGACGTTGTAGAACTGGTCGCCCCATGAACAAGAAAGGTCAGTACCATTGTGATACTTATAGAAAATGTTCTTGTTTGATATTGTTTACCATAGTGATACACTAATAATAACTATGGACTTTGAAAACAAAGATCCAAATACGAGTCTAGGGTTAGTTCCGGCCTTTCTGTTTTATGTTCCGGGATGAGGATTTTTCGGCAATAAAAGAGGTAAACTTTGGAGCAAGGGGATTGTACTCATTGGGCATGCAGTGTACCCCAGCATTAGAATCGGTTATTGTCGGCGGCATGCGATTTCCTACTTCACGAAAATCGACTTGCTTTATGATGAAGGTATACATGTACCAGCCTTGAAAGATGGTCTTCTTACAGCTCTACCACGACTCGTCAAAAGCGCCAGATGCTACAAATAGTGTTTTGCGCTTTGAGACCCCTGAAACCATCGACAGTAAGCAAACTTCATAAACACTTGTTTTTTGATATGTGATATTTAATTAGTTTGTAATTGTGGCTCTTTGTATACTTTTATTTGATTGTTTGCTTATATATATATACAAATGCAACAAATTTTCTTGGTTTAGAGATGAGGAATTCTGTCGGCAAATGCTTGCTGGTCTCAATCCATGTTGCATAGAGTTGGTTACGGTAATGTTATATTGCCACAACCACTATAACTCTTTAATGAAGGCATCATCATATATTTGTAAATTGTAATATTTAATTCTAATTAGCATGGATCTCTACAGGAATGGCCGTTGATGAGTAAACTGGACCCTGCAATTTATGGACCGCCTGAGTCAGGAATCACCAAGGAGATTATTGAGCACGAGATTAAAGGCTTCATGACACTTGAAGAGGTAACATGAAACACATTATAAATAAATTGTAGTATGAGCTTGTTTGTTCTCCGCCATAATGAAAATTAACGACGTGAAATATGTTTTTGTAATTGCAGGCCATAAAGCAGAAGAAACTATTCCTTTTGGACTACCATGATTTGTTCTTACCATATGTGAATAAAGTACGAGAAATTGAAAGAACAACTTTGTATGGATCGAGGACACTAATGTTTTTAACCCCTACTGGAACCCTACGACCTCTAGCCATCGAGTTAACCAGGCCACCGGGGAATGGGAAACCACAATGGAAGCATGTTTACACACCGACTTGGGATGCAACAGGCCATTGGCTTTGGAGGTTCGCCAAGGCTCATGTCCTTGCTCTTGATTCTGGCTATCACCAGCTAATTAGTCACTGGTAAGATAATAGTATATGTATGTTGTGCACATTAGTTAGATAAAATATTACTGTGTCGAAATTTAACTCCAGTAACAATGCCTATTTTTCATTTCCTTCTACGATTGTTTATTTTTGCAGGCTACGTACTCATTGTGTAACAGAGCCTTACGTAATCGCTACTCATCGACAACTTAGCGAAATGCACCCAATTTTCAGACTATTAAGTCCACATCTCCGCTACACAATGAATATTAACTCCTTGGCTCGACTTCTCCTTGTTAATGCAAATGGAATCATAGAGTCAACCTTCTCACCTCGCACGTACTGCATGGAGCTTTCTTCCGCTGTTTATAAGGCTAAATGGCGTTTTGACCATGAAGCACTTCCTGCAGACCTAATTAGCAGGTAAAGTCAAGATCCTTTTCAATATAGAAATTCTATTAAGATCTCCTCCTCTTCCTACCCGTACCTTTTTTTTAAACTCCAAATTTAAATGATAGGGGAATGGCTGTTGAAGATCCAAATGCACCACATGGCCTGAAACTAACAATTGAAGACTATCCTTTTGCTAACGACGGCCTTATGCTCTGGGATGCCATCAAACAATGGGTTTGTGACTATGTTAGTTATTACTACCATGAAGCAGAACGTGTAGAAAAGGATGAAGAGCTACAAGCATGGTGGAATGAAATTAGAACAGTTGGCCATGGAGACTTGAAGGATGAACCATGGTGGCCAATGCTCAAAACTCCAGATGATTTAATCAATATTCTCTCAACAATCATTTGGGTAGCCTCTGGTCACCATGCTGCTGTTAACTTTGGTCAATATGATTTCGCTGGTTATTTTCCAAATAGGCCAAGCATTTGTAGAACTACTATGCCCGATGAGGATCCAAATGAAGATGACTGGCAACGTTTCTTGAAAAGGCCTGAGGATTTACTTATGACATGCTTCCCCTCAAAACTTCAAGCGAGTGTCGTCATGTCTGTTTTAGATGTATTGTCGAGTCACTCCCCAGATGAGGAGTATATTGGGCAGATCATAGAGCCATCATGGGAGGAAGATCCGAATATAAAGGTTGCATTTGAAAGATTTACTTCGAGGCTGAAGGAGCTTGATGCAACCATTGACAAAAAGAATATCGATAGCGAACTAAAGAATAGACATGGGGCAGGGGTTGTTCCATATACCCTTCTGAAGCCATTTTCTTCTGAGGCAGGGGTGACTCTAATGGGGGTTCCAAATAGTATTTCAATATGAAGCTATCTGATCAAGAATTCAAGCTTGCTCTTTCCACGAAGTTTTCTTGCAATCGTTTAAGAAAATAAATTAGTCTCATAATAATGCCTTTGCTCCGGACTCTTGATAATCGCATCCAGGCCACTATTGCTGGAGCAAAGAAAATAATGGATGCTCTCTGTTGTTTTGTTTTATGTTGTTTTGTTTAATGTTGATGCATTTGGGTTGTTCTTCGCTGTTCTTAATATATTTGGGTTGTTCTTTTCTCAATCTCTCAGTCTCCGTGTAAATCTAGCATTCCTACGACATTAAAAATTGAAATGGGCATCCAAACTGTGCTAAGATGATAAGGGTTTCTTTCAAAATGGACATGTCAAAGCAGTCATCGTCAAACATGTCACATTTATTAAAAAACATCTTTTATGACTATTTTTTATCATAAAACTTCAAATATTTTTACTGAGTCGAGTAATCGACTCAATGGTCGATGGACAACTCATTGTGTCGATCAAATGACTCAATATCGATTAGTCGACTCATAATCGACCCTAGAGTGATGGCGATCGATTCGTGAATCGATTAACCGACTCAATAGTCGATTAACCTAGGATTTTGATCAATTCATCAAAAGAGATGAACCTAGGGTTTCGACCTAGGGTTTGAAGATGAGAAACAAAAACATAAAAAGAAAAAGATAGAGAGGTGAGAGAGACAAACTTTGAAGGGTGACTTAAGGTGAACACGATGGCAAAGACATCAACGAAGACGAAAGAACTAAGTGCGTGTGTTTGAGTGAGGCTAGGGAAGAAAGGCTATTTAGGTTTTGAAGAGCCTATTGGGAAGTTTGTGTCATTTTTTGGTCAAAGGTCATAAGATAAAATTGGCGAGGTCTAATGGCACTACAAGAAAAAGGAGTTGTGACCACACTTTTTTCTTGACACTTAGAATAAGTGTTGGTAATTGCCCACACTTTCACATATGTGTTGGAAATCAACGACAATTAAAATATGTGATGAAATTTTCATGACGCAGTGAAACAATCTAAAGAAACTCTTACCACGAAAAAAATCCTATTAAACAAACCTGTGACGGCTTAGGGTTTTCAAGCATGAAGCAAGGAGAATAAGAAAAGTCAATTAATTATCAAAACTCTCTAAACAAACATTTAAGAGGGTATTTTTATGCCCTGAAACAATCCAAACTCTAAAAGGAATAAATAAACAAAAATGACGAAAAACTTAATTCCAAAGCCCGTAATAGTGCTTAAACAACACTTTTGAGCTTAAAACGAACTCATAATTACACTCTATGAGAGTTGTAGATTTCGTCGAGAAGATTTGATATGCGGTGGGTCCTGTAGTTCATCCATGATGAAAAGTTATGGCCAATCGAAGGAAGCATATCAACAACTTGATTTCTACTATTGCCTTTTTAGTCCCAAGTTACACTTACCACCCTTAAACTTTGATTCACCTTTGGACCCCTCCAACTTTGTTAGGAACGTGTCCGCTACTTGTTCTACATCATTTCGCGACCTTTATTTTTAAACGTCATAATTTTACGATGCTTTACCGAAGTGTTGGAAACAATTGCCGACATTTATTCATAATAATCGGAAAATACCTGACATTTTCCCATGTGTCGAAAATCAACGACAATTAATATATGTGACGGTAATTTGATGACAATTTTTTATAAATGTCAAAACTTTATGATGGTTTGGTGAAATGTTGGACGCATTTTTTCATTAAAATCGGCAAATACCCGATACATCGTACATATGTTGGTAAATATTCAACAATTCTTACTAAGTGTTGTACAATTTTAACGACATTTATAAATAAAAGTTTGAAATTTTACGACATTTTATAAAGAAAAATCAGGAATTTCTTTGACATAACAAATGTAAAAAAATTAGTCAACTCACTAACAATCTAAAAACATCAAGTAAATATACACCTTGAATAATTTTGACATATTGTAAAGAAACATGTTAGAAACCCTATTTTGTTCCTCTAACGATTGAGAAATATGTAGTCGACGAGAAGTAACAATTCACAAAACACCAACTAAATATATACACCCTAAATAACCAACAACTAAATCAAACAAAAATTACATCTATTCCTAGTAATAAAAAACTTTGAGCCAAATTTGAAGTTTGTCCCAAGCCCAATAGTAGAGATGTTAATCGGTCCAGCCCTAACAGTTTCGGTCCAACCCTAACGGTTCCGGTCTAGAATAGGTCTAGTTTAGTCGGTTATCACTGTTGTCCGGTCAAAAACCTAACGGTTTCGGCCTGACCCTGTCGATTTCGGTTCAAACCTGCGGTTTCCAGCCAATTATTAAACTTGTACGTTTTTTTCCAAATTTCGAGGCTTGTACGCTTAGTTTAGCATATTATACGCGTCCCGAATATTATATTAACTATATTAAAGCTGTTAATCGGTCCAACCCTACCGGTTTTCGGTATTATACCCATCCCGTATATTACTAACTATACTAAACCGTATGCAAGTCGGCTTCCGGTTCAACCCTAACGGTTTTCGGTCTGACCCTAACGCTTTCGGTTCCTAAACGGTCTGGCTTAAACGGTCCATCTAAAATTTCAACCC
The DNA here is from genome assembly GCA_013146195.2 of Codonopsis lanceolata. NCBI lineage: Eukaryota > Viridiplantae > Streptophyta > Magnoliopsida > Asterales > Campanulaceae > Codonopsis > Codonopsis lanceolata. The sequence goes on along the minus strand of JABEVN020000771.1, from coordinate 22,798 downwards.
TAACGGTTTCGGTCTAGTCGGTCAAAAACCTAACGGTTTCGGTTCGGACCTACGGTTTTCGACCCTATTAACATCTCTACCCAATAGCGTGTTTGAAATCAGCAAATTAATTCTCAACATACCATGCACCTTGCATCCTTATCCATCTAATCTAAAATTAGAAAAGTCAAATATTGCATAGTTGACTAATTCATTACAACATGTGGCTATCAATTGTTTATCGGCCTTCCGTAGCCAATATCATTAGGTCATCGAAAAAGTTCGTCGAAAGGTTAGTCGAATAACTATCGACCAAAACATAACTGCAACACAACGATTAAAAAAATTTGAAATTTTCAAGTGATGTGAATCCCCTAATTAATGGTAAGAACCAATGGAAATTACAACTTCAATTAACCTCGAAGTGACTTGGTGGGGGTTTAACTCACACCTGAATTCCTTTTCTTATCACGGACATGATTACCACTATTGACATACACCCTTTAGAGAGAAAAAAATTGCTTTGAAGAGACAACTATGGAAGAATAAAACTTAATTGTAAGTACCAAAAATAAAACAGAGCCACGAATCATGTTCTTAGTTGAACTATTTTACACTCGAAATATGCAGATATTTAACTCATAGCACCCAAATCCACCATCAATCCATTACATATATAACCCACAAGTCCACTCAATGTATGTACCAATTTGCAAAGAAAACACCAAACAAAAGTAATAAGAGGTGAAAGTCATCTCAAAGGAAAATCATGCAATAGAAAATAATTAATTTAAATGCAAATTGCTTCACAAAAATATTATTTCAGCAAAAAAAAAAGGGGGTAGATATTTTTTTGGTGTTGACAATGGCATAATTTATTTGAGAAGATAAAAAAAGAAAAGCAAAAAATTAATTTGAAGTTATATAGTAAAACTAATAAAACAAAAATAAAAAGACTTTAGACAAAGTACTTTATCATCAAACAAGGTTTGGTTCACCTACATCTAGCATGTTGTGGTTTGTGTTAGTAATGGGGTAAGCGGGGGAACCACTACTATTGATCCTCTTTTAAAAAGAAAAAAAAAAGAAAATTGTAGGGCAACTGTGTCATGACAATTATGAATAATTTTATTTAAAATAATAATACTTCCTTCGTTTTTAAATATTGTCTGTGTTAATTGTTTAAGGAAAACGAATTGACTGGATTATAAATATTGGTGAAATGTGTGGTTTCCTTTAATGTCTTCGAGTATGTGGTCATAACTAAAGTAGATAGAAAAAGTAAGGGTAAAATGGTAAAAGTGTTTTCCCAAAAGGGAAAGTTTTGAAAGAGAACAATTACTTAAGAACAGACGAAAAATGAAATGAGGACAATAATTTGAAAACGGAGGGAGTATAATGTAACTGGACAAACTGGACAAGTACTTTTTCCACATATTTAATAGGGGGAATTTCAAGTGGGTACAATTTTTAAAACATGTTTTCATCTAAAACCATTAATTTTTTGCACATTTCATAAAACTACAAATTGCTTGCCAAATGACAAAAATGCCATTAATGAAAACTCTGATGCCAAGCCTTGGCATCAGAATGATTAATTCCAGGCATCAGGACTCTGATGCCAAAACTCTGATGCCAAAATATTGTTGATGCCAAAAATGCTGATGCCAAATCTTGGCATCAGGATCATTAATTCAAAAACTCTGATGCCAAATCTTGGCATCAGGTGAAATGCTGATGCCTACAATTGTTGCTGATGCCAAAAATATTGCTGATGCCAAAATGCTGATGCCCACCGTTATTGCTGATGCCAAAACTCGATGCCAAGTTTTGGCATCGATTCGATGCCAAAATCGATGCCCACCATTATTGCTGATGCCAAAAACTCTGATGCCAGACCTTGGCATCAGATGAATTTCACAGCATTATGCAATCTCTCTTCATCTTCATTGCACAACACAACGAACTTTGCCAACCACTCTGCCCACCCCCTTTCTTTTCTTTACATCCTCTCTCTCTCTCTTTCCTTATCTCACTAAAAACTGTCTCTCTCACACACACTAAGTAAAACACACTCTTCCCAAGGTGGACGGCCTACCTGAAAACGCCGAGGCCACCATGGACATGGGCTTGAACGAGATTCCGCTTCTCATGAAAGCCTTGGACGGCCTCCGACCTGAGCTGACTCGGTTTCTCGAGTCCGAATCTCCCGATTGGATTATTTACGATTTCACAGCTTACTGGCTTCCCTAGGTCGCGGCTAAGCTAGGCATCTCACGAGCAACAGAAGGAGGGAGGGAAAGATTACGATCTCCGATCTCCGATCCCGCGGCAGAGACGAGCTTCTACTCCTTCCTCTACCCCCTTCGCTCTCTCTCCTCATTTGAAACAGTTTTACTCCTAGACCTGCTCATCCTCCCTTTCCTCCTTTCCCTTTCTCTATCCCTCTCTCTGTTCCGATCCCTATCTTCACCCCTATCTCTACTCCTAGACCGACGCCTATGTCGGTGCCTCGACCGATTATCATCCCTGCTCGGACTCCTACTCCGACTACGACGCCTCAAATGTGTCTTTCGCACTCTTTTCGGCTGGTGTTTATGTTGTTTCTTTCCGGGACGGAATCCAACTCCGACACATCCTTTTGGCTTCGATCCACAAACTCCCATCTCTCTCACTCAGTCACGCACTAGAAGCTCCTCAGATAACGATTTTGAAAAACCATATCGCCACCAAATACTCGGTTTTATCGGTCTTCAATCAACTGAAAAAGAATTTTGAACTGTTCGGATGTAGCGATAATATCAGTCTTCATTCGTACTTTCAACGAATATAATTAATTTAGTAGTCTTCGTAAAGGGAAGGGCAACGACGTAATTTTGTCTTAAAATTGTACCTAAAAGATATGTGTAAAAAATATGTGGATTGATTTGAAAACATGTTTTAAAATATGTACCGGCTTGTAATTACTCCTATTTAATAATATTGTTTTCTATTCATTCGATTTCTTATAACACGTTCTAAATATAATAGGTTCCTGATAATTCAAGTGGTACATCACCATTAAAGCAACTTTCTCAAAACCAAGCAAAATTAAAGCAACAAGAAAATAAATTTAACCTAGAAAAACAGGAAACTAAAGCATTAAAATTAAAATTGTTAGGTTGCCTCCCAATTAGGACCGCTATTTAACGTCTGTAGCTAGACTCAATGCTCACTCTTCCAACAACTTGGTCAAATTATTACCAATGATAACTGGCAATGGAGGAAGAATTTTTTCACTTGAAATTGGTAACAGAAGATAAGGAAAATCAAACCTGCTATTTACCTCCACTGTGGAATAAAGTGCCATAATATTTTCTTGCACCTCCTCATTGCCTTGGAAAGGTATATCTTTATCTGTCAAACTTTTTACAAGTACTAATTCTAGCTTCATTTTATTTGCACACAGTTCCTTAAAAAACTTAGCATGATGAGACACTTCCTTTATAACATCCATGACATGAATGTTAATCTCAACCTTACGGAAGGTCTCCAAGATTGCCTTCTCATCATCTTCTTTCTTTTGATGCCTGAATCTTCCCGAAAAAGGTGGGATAATTATAATTTCATTATTTTGTTTTCACAATTCCTCACCTTCCTTGCTTGACGAACCTTCATTTTGTACAGTATTCTCTTTGTTGCTGCAATCAACATTCCTTTTTTTCTATTCAACTTGATTCACTTCTAGCTTGCTCACGGACACGACTAGCTGAGAAATTTTATTTTCAAGAGATTTAATGCTAGCCTTGGTCTCTAATCTTTCTTGTTGTTGAGTCTATCTATCTTGTTGAACCGTTTCAGCTAAACTTTTGATTAGACCCTCCAATGATGTGCTGGAACTGGTAGTGGGCTGAACTAATGGAGGAGGTGAGAATGGATAATTATGTTGCAGAAATACCAGTTGCCTTTCTTGATATTCGCAACTATGGGTCGCCCGGACTGCGACCGCGCCCCGCGCGCCCTTGGATAGGGGTGCGCGTACGTGCGGATGCGGGTCACCACTGCTCTCATTCCATCCTCCCCTTTTTAGGGAAAAACGAAATTAAAAGTGTGAGAGGAGTGCTGTCTAAAATAGCGCGTTGGAATGCGCCTCGGTTGACTTTGGTGGATTTTTGATCCAATATGGGAACTTTGGGTTTCCCGCATCAAGTTATCCCTTGTTTAGGGGATACCAGGATATGGGAATGCATCACCATTTCATTCCCATTCTCCCTTTTTTAGGGGAAAACGAAAAATTGCAAAAAAGGATGTTGTGACGCCCCCACTATGGATTTTATAAAAATAGCCTTATGGCCTATTTCGGATCACTATGGGAGCTTTGGGTTTCCTGCATCAAGTTATCCTTTGTTTAGGGGATACCAGGAAATAGGAATAAATCACCCTTTCATTCCCATTCTCCCTTTTTTAGGGGAAAACAGAAAAGTGCAAGAAAGGAGTGTTCGAGGCCCCACTGGATTCAAAATGTTTTAGAGTCACCATTTTTATTTTAAGGCAAAAATAAAGCAAAACCAAAAAAATAAAAAAGAAAAACCAGAGATTATAAAATGGGTTCGGAGGCTAAGTTACGAGTTGGGAAGGTGCTAGGCACCCAACTCGCCCTTTCGGTCTCAAAAGTGGTTTTTGGCTAAAGTATGCTTTTTGTTATATTTATCTAGCAAATAAATAAAGCGTTTAAAGACAGGAAAATAAAAGCAAATACATCAGTGGCTACATTATTTACGGACTTGCAGCCATTTCCTTACAATAATTACAAATATATTTTAAAATATTTGGCCATTATAACAACTCTTTTACATAATATTTCTTAACTAAATCCGGGCAGCACAACGATTTATATTTCTACATTGGGCCGGATTTAAAGAATAACTTTATAATGAATAACGCCCTTAAAGGCTATTACCTTTTAGAGCGCGGTGTGCTCGCTCTGTCCTTCAGGGAGAGGGAGTCTTTTCTGTTGTTGTTGTTGTTGTTGTTATTGTTGTGATTTGGGCAAAGTGACTGCCTATTTGTGGTGTTTTTGGCTCGTTCACTCGGGCAGAATGACGGCTTATTTGTGGTTGTTTTGGCCTTTTTGGTTGGGCGGAACAACAGCTTATTTGTGGTGTTTTCAGCCAAGTTACTCGGGCAGAGTAACGGCTTACTTTATGGTTTTTGGGCCGGGGAAATGAGGTGAATACCTAACTAAAAGGCTAGGGATCACTTTTAACCGGTGGGTTTTTGTTTTGGCGGAGTTTGGACGGGGTTTCAAAGCTTTTATGGGCTAAACACTCCCTATCTCACTTCTCTCGCTACTACTCTAGGTGACGACGCGAGAATTTCTTCGCTTTTGCGATGATTTCTCTCTTCAGAAGTGAGCCCCAGCACCTTTATTTATAGGTGGACGAAGGGACTCATCCGGGATTAAAAATCCCTTCAGCACGTTGATCTCTTTTGTACTCCAGCCTTTGTCGTTTGTACAATGCGTTAACTGGGAGAGCCACTGTAGCATGGATGGCGCGGATCCTACCATTGCTTGGCGCGGCGCCAGATGATGCTTTTGGCCGCGCGAAGTGACTGTTTGAGTTTCAAATTTGTCACTTTCACCCCTCGCATTTTACTGTTTTGTGCATCCTGCTTTGCCTTTCGCATTTTTGACTCCTGTAACTTGACATTTGTTAAGTTTAAGCAGTTCTTGATATCACATGTCAGAGTCACATATCAGGGGTACGAAATTGAGGTGTCTACAGAGCCCCTCAACGATGGAGTCTACGGGTAACCCGAGGCTTACTGAGTAGACGAACATCGTTGATAAACAATAGACTCTCCAATGTCGTTCAATTAAAATAGGAGAAAAATGCAATTGGTAACAGTTATAATGCAACGGTTTATCATGCTAACCAAACTCTATAACCTAGACATATTTAGTCGGTTATAACAGGTTATCGCAGTTTGTAAGTAGATATGCAAATTAAGTGCTCTGATGGTCGGACCTACTAATGTAGGCTACCTACGTATTCCTTAATAAATGAAATCAAACCAAAACCTAAACTAACAAACAACGAGGATGTTATGTCCTTCGGGTCAAAAAACCCGTCCAAGAACACAACAGGAAAAAGATTTTCATATTTTTCGAAAAGTCGTATTCAACCGGCCAAAACCGGCTGTCAAATACGGTATGAAGATTTTAAAGTTTTTCGGAAACCATATTTCAACTGGTCAATACCTGTTATCGAAATATATTAAGAGAAATTTTCAAAAGTGTGTTCAACCGGTCAATACCTTGTCGCCAAACACAAATAAGAAAATTTTCAAATTTTCCGAAAACTGCACTCGACCGATCAAAATCTGTCGCTAAGCATGGCAAAAGAAGATTTTTCTTCAAATTTTTCGAAAACTGTATAAGACCGATAAAAATCTGTCGCCAAATACGGTAAAAAGGATCTTTATTTTTCCCTTCCTTTCTTTTCTCTCTTCCTTTTTTTTTTTTTTTTCGTTTTTTCAATATTCCTCTTTTTTTTTGTTTTTCAATATTCTTTTTTTTGTTTTTCGATATTCCTCTTTTTTTTTTGTTTTTTCAATATTCTTGTTCTTTTTTTGTTTTTCTTCGAAAGCAAAATTTGAAAAAGATTTTTCTTTTATTTATTTGAAGTTAAGATAAGAATACATTACCTTTCTTACCTTTTTCTGTACCTGTGTGGCTGCTGCGGGTTCAGCTAATTTTGACATTTCCACCACTTTCGCTTCTTCAAGCTGGGGACTTCTTTTTTTTTTTTTTTTCATTTTTTTTCTTTTTCACAATTCTTACCTTTGCCACCTGCATTTTTCGGCTTTCCTGCTTATTTTGCGGCTAATCTGCTGGGGATATCACCTTTCCTTTGCCTTCGGATGGGTGGCCGTCAAATTTGGTTAACAAAATTACTTTCGTTAACTTTTCGTTAAGCTTTGGGGCCATTTTGTAATCTTTGGAACCTGGGGACTTAGGTGTCGCAGCTTCAAACTTCGGAGGGGGAAAAAGGAAAAATTCCTTTTTCCACCCCTTATCATTGACGGGGGAAGAAAGGCAGGGAGCTACTGCTCCTTTCTTCTTCTTTCTTTCTTTCTCTTCAGCGCAGCTCCGCCATTGTTGCTTGTTTCTTGTTTTCTTCTTAATTTTGCTCCTTTTCTCAATATTCTTTCGCCAACTTAAGTGATTTATCTAGCGGATGGCTTCCTCGTCACGATGTAGGAAGGGGAAATCACCTATGCACCTAGAAACTGGTGAAAGGAGGAAAGAGTTTCCTCCTTTGGTCCAGAATAAGATCAGATACCGGTATTCTACGGACGACTGGGGCAACATTCTTCGTGATCGGAACACTCACGTGTCCAATCTTCCACCAACTTCTGTAAATTTCTTCTCCTTTTAGATTTGTCTGGATATACTTCAGATCTGTTATATTTTGGCACTTTTTGGCATTTTTGGAGCATTCCAGACTTTATTAATAATGTTTATGTATGTCCTATTTATGCCTAAATGATGCATGAAATTTATGTAATTTATTCTTGCGATGCATGATTGAACTAGTGGTCACTATTTGACCCTACTATGCATGGTTTATACTATAAATGCAATTGGAGCTACATGATACATGTTCTAGGCTAAAACACATTTTTGCATGCTATATGTTCACGAAACGCACTTTTCGGAATACAATTCAAATTTTTTCGAACATATTTTCGGGCACATTTTTCGGATAAATACAGGACAAAACAGATATATTTTATGCCTTAAAATTTATTCTTTATGCATGCTTATGCTGCAAGGATATAGTAAATGCCATAAGGATATTTATTTTCACGATTGGTGGCATTTCATTTTCTTTTTTAGTGCACCTCTAATGCAGCTTATTGGACAATAAATGCAAATGATGGATGCATGTACTACTTTATTTGATGCAAATGTGATGTAGAAAAATTATAGGATGCCTACTAACATGATGCATGTGCATTCTTTTATTCTATCATGTATATGATAATGCAAAAATGCAGTACATATTTTTAAGATGTAAAATGCATTTTTATGATGCCTAGGATGCAAAAGTAACTATGCAAAACAATACACATAATCCTTTTTTTTCTTTTTTCATTTCATTTTTTTATTAATATGGCTAAAATACATGTTTAGATGTACAAAAATGCATTTTTATTTATCATGAAGATGTGAAGAAAAAAGAATACAACATATACTTTCAAAATACTCTCTCTCTCTTTTATTTATTTATTTATTTTCATATATTTTTTTGTTTTTATTTTTTTATATATTTTTTTGGATGCTAAATGTTTATTTATAGTTAAAAATGATGTTTTTTAATATGTATAACAGGAAATTATCATGCTGCAATTTTATGATTCATATAATACAATGCATGCAACATGTTCATTATTCATCCTTACTTATTCATTATTATTGTTCTTCATTCATCATCATTTTTTTTAATGAGGAAAATAGAGATAGTAGACTTACCTCTCCCTCTTTTTTTTCTTTCAGTTTCGCAGGCCGTTCCAGAGAGTCCGGGCCTCATGTACCAATGTTATGTACATTTACCATATGTTGCCCGAGGCGGCATAGGTTCTGGTGGAGGGTTCTGGCTTTAGTGCCTTTCTTCATGCTTTCCGTCCCTTCACGAGCTACCTGCCGATCTTCGATGTGCTGCGGGACTACTGGTGGGACACCACCCACACCTTTCACTTTAGTTGGGGGGAGGCGACCATGACCCCCTGTGACTTTGCAGCTATCACTGGCCTCCCCACCAGCATTGGGGAGACTTTGGCTCCGGACTATACTCTCCGTCGACGTCGAGAGGAGGTGGTGGACCTCTTGGGCTTCGAGCCGGAATTCAAATCGATGGACGAGATCTTTATTGGCAGCGTGAGACACTGGCTCCTCAACAACGCTAGGCGGGTGCCGGCAAATGATATGGCCGCTGTGACTCGAGTGGCTAGAGCATTTTTATTTTTCTTTCTTGGCACGTCGCTCTTCGCCAATTCTTCTACCTCCCTGCGAGTTTCCGTCCTGGCCTGCTTAGATGATTTCAGGCGGATCCCTTCTTATGATTGGGGACAGGCGGACCTGGCCGAATTATATGCTTCCATGGACAGGGCTTGCCGGAATGACTCGCCGACTTTGAATGGATTTGCCCCGGCGTGGGAGGTATATGTCTTTTCCCGCTTTTGCTGATTTTCTATTTTTTCATACATATTTTTTTTGCAGCATACATTTCCTTTTTTTTTTATTGCTGATAACATTTTTTTTCTTCTTTTTTTTTCTTTATATTTTCCTTTACAGGTCTGGGGCTTTTCATTTTTTTCACTTCACACCGGGTTGTCTCCTTCAACGTGTCCACCAACTGCCGTATCTGCGCCAGTATATTGATGAGAACAGGGTTCAGCCAACCCATGACATCGGTTGTAAAAGGAAGGAACTAGTGCAGGAGCGAATCACTAGCTCGAGTCCGGGTACGGTGCACTTCCTTCCCTGGGAGGGCCTGGAGGGGCATTATGCCGCTGCCGGATAATGATGGTATCCATTATGGTGGAATCGTTGTACGTGGGCGAGCGGGTTAATCACCAGCACCAGTCGATCTTAGTACCTTCAGTGGTGACTCATCGGCCTCCTTTCTGGGTGATAGAGCCGATCACCGTATCAAGACTGTCGAAATTCCTCATGCCAGCGACAGATTTTCCGATTATGGCGTATGAGGATTTCTTGAGGACAGTGCTGCATCCTCCTTTCCTTGCTCCTGCCGCGCCCAGACGGCATTCTGATGCCTCTGCCAGACCAGGGCCTTCTACTTCATCTCTTGACAAGAATCTGGAGTTCACTGAGCCTGACGATATCTTCTCTACCTTCCAGTATCAGTGGGGTGGTCATATGGTAGAGCAGGTTCTTCCAGATGTCGAGATCCCTGAGGAACGTCGGGTCCCGGAGCAGGCCCGTTCGGTAGACACATTACCTTTATATATTTATACTTACTTTTTTTTTTCCTTTTTTTTAATCATCATGCACATGTATATATCATTCTATTTTTTATATGCATGTCTATTATTTCTTTTTCCCCCTCTTTTTTTTGGAGACTGATATATTCTTTTTGTTGTCTCACTTTTTTCTTTAGGTGAACGTGTCTACTTACAAGAGGCTGCTTCGGGGCTTTTTCAGTATTAGCAAGCTTTATCAGAAGCTTGCTGATGAGTTTTCCTGCAGGGGGAGCAGCACAGTGCGGCAGACTAGACGTCGAGATGGTGATGACGATGACGCGGATGTCGGGTTGAGCCGCCCCAAGGGCAGAGGTCGGGTGTACAGAGCTGGTGGCACAGTGGGTCCCTGGGTCATGGGTGGTGGCCTTGATAGGAGCCAGTCGTCCCGAGCACATTAGTCATGGACGCCTACGATTATTAATTTCTTTCCTTTATCTTTTTTTTTTACTCAAAAGAAACATGTACAGAAATTTATTATATAACGCATTATAATTGTATGTAATGTAAAAATATTAAAAATGCAGACTCAAACTCACCTATAAATAAAGCTATACCAATTATCTAAGGGTAATGACACGCTGTATCTTTGGAAGAATGAGTCTATAAGGATACACCTTCAGACTTGAGCGGGCTTTTCTGGTGATACGGAGGAAAGGAGAGACAGCCGCCTTCTCCTATTTCCTCGGCATATTATGGCCATTAGTAATGTTCATAGCCTTCCTTTTTAGCTCCTTCATTTTCTTGTGATCAGACACAACGGCGATCGATGGTCGAGGCGTATAAAACCGAGGATACCGTGCGGTTTCCACACATTGTAAGGCACTGGCGGCCAAATGGACCTCTTGGCGCGGCGCCAGAAGAGGCTTTATGGTGGTGCCATGAGTCTCTTCTGTGCAATCACTGCTCAGCACTGTTCACATAGTGTGCTCAGAAATGTCCGTTTCTTGAATTTTCGGTATAAAAACGGATGGAGAATGGCCTGCCTCTCCACAAGCTCATCTGTTCTTCCTTCTCACAAATTCTTAAGCTCTCTTCTGCTCAGCCGTCGCCTCTTTTGCCTTATAACCCCTTGCATCTCTTTTACAAATGGCCGCATGAATTCATACAACAGTAGAAATATAAATTTACGAGAATGCCTTGGATTTTTGGATCCTCTCCCTGCGATCAGACGAGCGTGATTTGTTTGATCACATTTTTGGGTTCAAGTGCCTATTATCCTGGAGGAATGTCGTCATAAACTGGGACATGCTGAGGGGAGTGTAGACACCCCAATTTCGTACCCCTGATATGTGACATGACATAAAATGTCAAGAACTGTTGAAACATTAACAAATGTCAAGTTACAGGGTTGAAAATGCAAAAGGAAAAAGTAGGATGCATGAACAGTGAACTACAGGGGGGTAAAGTGCAAAATTTTGAAAGTCACAAAGAAGCTTGGTGCCGCACCAAGGCCCCTTGGTGCCGCACCAAGGGGTTCCTTGGCCGCACCAAGCATTTTCCTGTAGCCTCTCTCAGTTGACGGAAGGTACCACTCTTGATGCACAAGGTACAAGCAGCTGATGCAGGGTGAACAAATCTCAGAATTCCCAGCGTATCCCTGTTTTCAACTATAAATAGAGGTCTCGGCCTCCCGTTTTCATCGCTCATTATCATCGCAACGAAGCGCTGAAGAATTCTTCCGCGTTCCTTCGAAGCGATTAGTTACGAGAGGTGCGAGATAGGTGAGTGGAACCCCCTAAAGTATCCAAACCCTGTCCAAACTCCGCCAAAATAAATATCCACTAGTTATAAGTAATCCCTAGCCTAGTTGTTAGGTATCCACCTCATTTCCCCGACCCAAAAATCCCAAAGTAAGCCGTTACTCTGCCCGAGTAACGAGCTGAAAAACACCCTTTATAAGCCGTTATTCCGCCCAACCAAAAAGGCCAAAACCACAAAAACTAAGCCGTCACTCTGCCCAAACCAAACAAACCAAAACTACCATATATAAGCCGTCACTCTGCCAAAATCAAAACAACAAACACACAACAAACAACAAAAGTCTCCCTCTCCCGAGAAGGACAGAGCGAGCACACCGCCGTTCTAAAAGGTAACAGCCTTTAAGGGCGTGTTTATTTATTTATTTATTTATTTTATTGTCTATTCATTATTTTGTAAAATTATTATTTAAATCCGGCACAATGTAGTCTTTATAAGCCGTTGTGCTGCCCGGATTAGATTAGGAAATAATATGTAAAAGAGCCGTTATTATGGCCAAATATTCTTAAATATGTTTGTAATTATTGGAAGGAGACGGTTGCGAGTCCGTAAATAATGTAGCCACGAATGTATTTGTTTAAATTTCCCTTGTCATTATAATACCTTATTTATTTGCTAAATAAATGTGACAATAAGCATACTTCAGCCAAAAACCATTTTCGAGACCGAAAGGGCGAGTTGGGTGCCTAGCACCTTCCCAACTCATAACTTAGCCTCCGAACCCGCTTTTTAAAATCTCTGGTTTTCTTTTCCTGGTTTTTCTTTATTTTTGCCTTAAAATAAAGATGGCGACTCTAAAACTTTCAGATCCAGTGGGGCCTCGCAACACTCCCTCTTTGCACTTTCCTGTTCTCCCCTAAAAAAGGGAGATACGGGAATGGAGGGGTGATGCATTCCCATATCCTGGTATCCCCTAAACAAGGGATAACTTGATGCGGGAAACCCATAGCTCCCATAGTGATCTGAACGGGCCATAAGGCTATTTTCAATAAATCCATAGTGGGGGCGTCGCAATATCCTTTCTTGCACTTCTCTATTTCCCCTGAAAAATAAAAGGGGAGAATGGGAATGGAAGGGTAATGCATTCCCATATCCTGTTATGCCTGAACAAGGGATAACTTGACATGAGAAACCATTAGTTCCCATTTTGGATACAAAATCCACTCAAAGGCAACCGAGGCACATTCCAACGTGCTAATATAGACAGCACTCCTCTCGCACTTTGAATTTCGTCTTCTCCTAAACAAGGGAGGGTGGAACGAGAGCAGTGGTGTCCCGCATCCGCACGTACGCGCACCCCTATCCAAGGGCGCGCGGGGCGCGGGGCACACCCCGGGAACCTCACAGTGGCGACTCTGCTAGGGAGTTGTTTTATTTTAAATAAAATGGAGGGCTAGACTCGTAAAATAAAACTTTTTGTTTTTATTTGTTTCGGCTGCGATGCTTGTCATATTAATTTACGCATTTGAATAAAGTGTTCCCATACGTGGCTATATTTGTGGATATGATCCTCCATCCGGCAGCCAGCTGCTCCGATAACCTGCAGGCATGTTCGAGAGTATAAAAAAAAATTTCAAAAAAAAAAAATATATTTATCAAAAAAAAAATTCAAAATAAAAACAAAATAAAAATAAAAAATTGAGAAAATTCAAAAAAAAAAAAAAATTATATATATTAGAATAAATTCCGGGCAGCACAACGAAAGAGCTGGGGCTTTACTTCCGGCTCTATATTATTATTTCTTTCAGTTTATTTTCTTTTTCATTTTACTCTGTACATTTGTACATATTTACATTCATTCTGTCATTTTATTTTGGGGGCATAGGACCAAAATTTGTAATTAATAGGGATAGATAGTTTCCCCACTTTTCTTTCTATTTCTTAATGTGGTGTGCTTGCTTGCTTGCGCTCAAACTAAAAAAGCCGAGAAAATCCACACAAACAGCAAGACAGGCCATATATGTTTTATTTTTCTGTTTATATATCTGTAAATAAATAAAGACTTTACTGCTTTCTAGATACCACACACACGCACATGCATATAACTATATTCCGAACTGTTACCCTACAACATGTCCAGCCTACCCCCTGCATGAGCCAACGCTAGAATGCATATAGATTCTCAGGACACTTCATAGACCGACCGGTTTTTGCATCTCTGAATTATGGGTCAGCCCCTGTAAAAAAAAAAAAGTCAAAAAAAAAAAAAGAATATACAAAAAAAATAAAATGCGCAAGTTAAAAAAAAATGAATGATAAAAATAAATTGCGCAAAAAAAAAATATATAATAACAAAAATAAATAATAAACAGGGGCTGATTTATTATTCTTTGATGCTCAACCTAGACCATTTCGAATGGTGGATCTTGGAAAGAGTATAAGCCCTTCGCCTGACGACCAGCCTAGGAGTCGAAAGCGAGGTGGAATACGTTGGTCCTATACTCGGAGAAAGAATCCCCTCCAGAAAGTCTGAGGATCAAAATAAAGCGCGAGTGCTTATCCGGTCAACTGTAGGGAACAAACAAATAATAATAAAATATACTAATAAAGGCACGCTGTACTCCAAACCCAGAAAGCCTTCAACCAGCCTCCTGATACCTCCATAACCCATTTTCCTCAGAAACTTGGCCCGAACCTGGAAAGGCAGAGATAGTACTGGCCGGTTGATACGGGAAATAAGTGCAAAAATCAGAACAGAGGGTATCACTATCATATTAGACAAGGGCAGAATCAGTACAGAGAATACAAATCCGAGCAGTATGGCAGCAGAAAGTGAGGTAATCTCTTCCCCTGCAGTCCCTCAAAAAGCATCAACCTTCCATGTTCCTCCAAATCCAATTTCCCAGCCAAACACCAACCCACCAAATACCTATCATTACCAAAATTTTAACCCTTTTTCATCATACCCTCCTTACCCTATCCAAAATCCTTATCCAATCCAATATACCTATCCAACCCATAATCCTTATCCAGCCCAAAATCTATATCCTATCCAATATCCACATCCAGCCCAATATCCATATCCAGCTCAATATCCTTATCCTGCCCAAAATCCTTACCAGGTACCGCAACCAAAAAATTAACTCAGCCTTTCCTAATCATGCCAGCATCTACCAAAACCCAACTTTCCCGCCCACCAAAATGGAGGCTGACATTGAAAATTTGAGAACCATGATGCTTAAAATTCTAAACCAAGAAGTTTCTAATGGAAATTTGGGGGACAGCTTTCCGAGTATGATGGGTGAAGGCACTAATTATAAAAGAGCTCCCTGCTGAGTTTGGGTCTACTTCCAATAAACCTCTGCAGAACTAGTATACTACGACCGACCCACTTTTGACACCCGCAGATCTGATGGACCGCTTCAGATATATTATCCCTATTCCTTTCCCTAGCCTTACGGATTTGGTCATCTACCAATCTGCTCCCTAAAATTGAGGATCTCAAACCCCAGATCCTCAATAATGTAATTAACCCTGTACGGTGTGCTTTTAATAATAATCTAAATGTCTTTGCATATTTCTTAGTTGCACCTACATTAAAAGACGCATTAAAAAATTATTATAATAATGAGTCATTTAATAGGACCCAAAAGATTAAAAAAAAATTATTTGCTTGAGCTTGTAAAGTCAGTAGAGCCAGGGACAACATCATCAACAGCAACTGAAGACTGATCTACTATCAATTTGGGGCTGGACAAGGAAATCAAAAGAAGTCAGAATCGGCAACTACCTGCAAGGCTCCAAAAGAACACCACTCATGGATCTCCTCAAAAGGTTCGTGGACATGCTCGCCTAGTCCTATGAAGATGTGTCAGGGGTAGACCCAGCCATGGTTGAACACCGGACCCCACATGTCCGGATGCTCACGGTCAAACGGACAAAAAGCTCCACCGCATCAAGCCAGAATGGTCACTACAAGTTGAAAAAAAAAAGAGAAAGCATGAAACAGCCACACGTCAACTTCATTCGGGTAAAAAAAAAAAAGGAAAAAGAAAGAAAGAAAAAAGTAAAAAAAAATGGTAATAAAAAAAAAAGAAAAAAAAAACCCAATCTGGCTGTTCAAAATAGTGATCATTCCCAAGCCGAACAATTTTTTCAACAGCATGCTGGGCTATAGCAGCAGGAGACCAAGAAAAGACCTCATCCCTTGGGGGACCTACTGCTATCATGTCATGCCGTCTGGGCTAGAAAAATGCGGGGGCTACTTATCAAGGGCTGCTACCCCTCTCTTCCACGATGTGCTATATATTGTCAATGGGATCCGGTCAGGAGATGTCGTACTCCCCACAAGCCAGGAAAGAAGACCTTGTTCAGCCCTCCAATTTCAACGAGCTCAAAAGGTATGGTGCTCGATCCACCCTATCCGACAAGTGCTTCCCTCTCCAGCCCGCTAGGCTGAAAACCCGAAAGGGCGGCCTAGGCAAAAGTTAGGGCATTCAAAAAAAAAATGAAAAAAAATGATGAAAAAATGAAAAAGAAGAAATAAGGGCTCGCTAGGCTGAAAACCCGAAAGGGCGGCCTAGGCAAAAATTAGAGCACAAATTTTTTTTTTATTCATCATAAAAAAATAAGGGCTCGCTAGGTTGAAAATCCGAAAGGGCGGCCTAGGCAAAAGTTAGAGCCAAATAAAATAATATATCAGGAGAATAAGGAGAGGGAAGACACTCTTTGAAACCTCGACATCCTACCTCCAGTCTTCAGCATGCAAGGGAGCTCGACTGACAAAAGAAAAGAG
This sequence comes from Codonopsis lanceolata, assembly GCA_013146195.2. Lineage (NCBI taxonomy): Eukaryota > Viridiplantae > Streptophyta > Magnoliopsida > Asterales > Campanulaceae > Codonopsis > Codonopsis lanceolata. The sequence goes on along the minus strand of JABEVN020000771.1, from coordinate 6,297 downwards.
AAAAACCACGACAGGAAGCTCGCAATAAAACACTAAAATATAAAATTTTCGGGTCCTAAGGTGCAACTTAGGAATAATTGCTAAAGAAATTTAGGTTATACATTAATTACATGTACATATCTATTATTACCTATACCCCATTTGTTTCCCCCAAAACTATCCCTTCGTTTGCAGCTTAAGCCCCGGAGCAGTCCATCAATGTCTGTGGCGTTCACCCGGCCGGTCCCATGTACTTCTTCTGCAAAACACATAAAAGGCTCAGTCTTATCAGGATGAGAAACACCAAAAGTGTCCTCGCCTGATCCATCATCCGCATGGCCACTGTCCTGAAGCAGCCAGACGACTTAGATTCCGATCATTCACTGCTGCCCTGTCTGATTTCAAAGGAAAATGCAGGGATTATGAAAATAACCTCATGCCAAGTATAGCCCTGCAACAATTATATGGCCAAGAACAGGAAATATCCGCTTTTTCCTCTCCCCACATATCACGAAAAAAGAAAAAAAAAAGGGAAGCCTGTTCGAACCCAAAGGTATATTCCTTTAAAATCTATTTTGGAAATACAACGTGCCATTACCCGTTAGGTCGGTATAGCTTTACTTTGTGCGTGTGTTTTGAGTCTGCATATTTTTATTTTGTATCATATAAAATTACATTGCATTGTAAATATTTGTACAGTTTTTTTTAAAAAACAAAAAACAAAAAAACAAAAAACAACAAAAATTTTTTTATGTATTGTTTTGCATATAAAAAAAAACGTTTTTGCATTTTAAGTATTATAAAAAAAAAAATGCAATTTTGCATCTTAAACATATGTACTACATTTTACATTACTGCATGCATGATAGAATAGGAAAGTACTCATGCATCATGATTAATAGGCATCCTATAATTTTTAGGCATCACATTTGCATTAAATAAAGTAGTATATACATTCATCATGAGCATTTAGTATCCAATAAGCTGCATTAAGGATGCGCTAAAAGGAAAATATAATGCCACCAAACATGGAAATAAATATTCTTATGGCATTCAATGTGTCCCTGCAGCATAAACATGCATCATTTAGCCCCATTTGCATTTATAATATAAATCATGCATAATAAGGTCAAATAGTGACGACTAGTTTAATCATGCATCATATCATATAAATTTCATGCATCATTATTTAATCACATCATTTAGGCATAAATAGGACATGCATAAGCATCATTAATAAAGTCAGGAATGCTTCAAAAGTACCACACAGTGCCAAAATCTAGCAGGTCAGAAGTATTTCCAGGCAAGCAAAAAAAAAAAAGAAAAAAAATGAGAAAAACAAAAGGAGGTAATAAGCATGCAAATAAAGAAAAGTGACAGGCATGCAGAACAAAAAACAAAAAAAAAAAAAACAAAAAAGAAATGAAAAAACAAAAAAAATAGGGAGAGGGGGAAATGCATGTACAAGAAAGGAAAAATTTTCAGGTACAAGCAACAAGGAAAATGCGGCGGCAGAAGAAGAAATTTTCGGCTGAAGCTAGAAAATCAAGCAAAAAGAAAAAAACATCAGCAAAGAAAAGATGATATCAGCTGATACCAAACGATGCTACAACAAGAAAAAAGATGCTTCTGACCAAGGTTAGAAGGAGCAACAAGAACAAATGCAGCAGTATCAAGAAATTTTTTCCAGCTAAAGCCGAAAACAAAGTGGAATAGGGAAAAAAGATTTTTTCAATGGGGCCGAACGAGCAGTGATAAAGAAAAATCCCCAAAGAAAAGTGCAAACAACAAAGCGACATAAAGCGACAAGCGACAAGCAACAACAAAGCAACATCGGCAAAGAATCTGGCATGGACACGACAAGCGGTAAAGGAAAGGAAGGTATTTTCCTTTTTAACAGTGCATTTGTTTGATGTTTGGAAACTTTCCTTTAAGGGGTACACAGCCCCGGATTTCATAGGGAAAGGTCTTGTTCTCCGGTGAAGGCCAAGTTCCTAAGGAGGCAGCATTCCATGCATTTTTCGTTGTGTTGGAAAACTTTCCTTTAAGGGGTACACAGCCCCGGATTCATAGGGAAAGGTTTTGTTCTCTGTAGAGACTAAGTTCCTAAGGAAACAATTCATGCCGCATAGCCACAAGGCGAACTACGTTTGGTCGATTCCTTGTTTAAGGATCGATGGCGTCTATCACGGTAGACGCGACCATCACGGCACATATTTACCCTTGTCACTCATTTGATAAAGCTTTGCCACACTTGCTCATTTGGTATTGTCGCACTTGCACCACACTTACACCGCCACATTTAGTCCCGGTTGTGTGAACTACGTTTCGGTCGATTCCTTGTTTAAGGATACGTGGCGACCCTATCACGGTAGGCACGACCGTTGTCACAGTGATAGTTTAGGTTTTGGCACGAACTACGTTTGGTGCGAGTTCCTTTATTAAGGGATACGTGAAGCGACCTACACTAGTAGGTCAGACCATCGAGCACTTTAAATTCATATCGCTTAAGACCACGATAACTTGTTATAACCGACTAAAATTGTCCGGGTTATGGATTTTGATGCAATGTTATCTACTTGTGCATTATAACTACTACCTGTTGCATCTCATTCCCATTTTATAATTGAACGAAATTGGAGAGTCTATTGTTTATCAACGATGTTCGTCTACTCAGTAAGCCTTGGGTTACCCGTAGACTCCATCGTTGAGGCTCAGACACCCCAATTTCGTACCCTGATATGTGACATGACATAAAATGTCAAGAATTGAAACATTAACAAATGTCAAGTTCTGAGGGTTGAAAATGCAAAAGGAAAAAGTAGGATGCATGAGCAAGTGAAGCTGCTTAGGGGTAAAGTGCAAAATTTTGAAAGTCACAAAGAAGCTTGGTGCCGCACCAGGCCCCTTTGCCGCACCGGGGTTTCTTGGCCGCACCAAGCATTTTCTGTAGCCTGTAGCCTCTCTCGGTTGAAGGTACCACTCTTGATGCACAAGGTACAAGCGGTGATGCAGGGGTGAACAAATCTCAGAATTCCAATAAGTATCCCTGTTTTCAACCATAAATAGAGGTCTCGGCCTCCGTTTTCATCGCTCATTATCATCGCAAGCAGTGAAAATTCTTCCGCGTTCCTTCTCGATTAGTTACGAAGGTGCGAGATAGGTGAGTGGAACCCCTAAAGTATCCAAACCCTGTCCAAACTCCGCCAAAATAAATATCCACTAGTTATAAGTAATCCTAGCCTAGGCTGTAGGTATCCACCTCATTTCCCGACCCAAAAATCCCAAAGTCGTTGCTCTGCGAGTAATGAGCGTAAAAACACCCTTTATAAGCCGTTATTCCGCCCAACCAAAAGGCCAAAACCACAAAAAAACTAAGCCGTCACACTCGCCCAAACCAAACAAACCAAAACTACCATATATAAGCCGTCACTGCTTAAAATCAAAACAACAAACACACAACAAACAACAAAAGTCTCCTCCCGAGAAGGACGGAGCGAGCACACCGCCGCTCTAAAAGGTACGACCTTTAAGGCGTGTTTATTTATTTATTTATTTTATTGTCTATTCATTATTTTGTAAAATTATTATTTAAATCCGGCACAATGTAGTCTTTATAAGCCGTTGTGCTGGATTAGATTAGGAAATAATATGTAAAAGAGCCGTTATTATGGCCAAATATTCTTAAATATGTTTGTAATTATTGGAAGGAGGACTCGGCGAGTCCGTAAATAATGTAGCCACGAATGTATTTGTTTAAATTTCCCTTGTCATTATAATACCTTATTTATTTTCTAAATAAATGTGACAATAAGCATACTTGACCAAAAACCATTTTCGAGACGAAAGGGCGAGTTGGGTGCCTAGCACCTTCCCAACTCGTAACTTAGCCTCGAACCCGCTTTTAAAATCTCGATTTTCTTTTTTTTTTTTTCTTTATTTTTTGCCTTAAAATAAAGATGGCGACTCTAAAACTTTCGGATCCGGTGGGGCCTCGCAACACTCCTCTTTGCACTTTCTTGTTCTCCCTAAAAAAAGGGAGATACGGGAATGGAGGGTGATGTATTCCATATCCTTGTATCCCTAAACAAGGGATAACTTGATGCGGGAAACCCATAGCTCCATAGTGATCACGAGCGGGTCATAAGGCTATTTTCAATAAATCCATAGTGGGGCGCCGCAATATCCTTTCTTGCACTTCTCCGTTTTCCCCAAAAGAAAGCAGGGGAGAATGAGAATGGAAGGGTAATGCATTCCCATATCTGTTATGCGAACAAGGGATAACTTGACATGGAAACCATTAGTTCCCATTTTGGATACAAAATCCTGAACTCCAGCAGCCGAGGCACATTCCAGCGTGCTAATATAGACAACACTCCTCTCTCGCATTTTGGATTTCGTCTTCCCCTAAACAGGGAGGGTGGAGCAGGCGGAAGCGGTGGTGTCCGCGATGCAAATGCCAGCGCACCCATCCAGGCGCGAGCGCGCCACCAGAACCTCGCGGGGAGCCTCCGGGTTTTGGTCTCCTCGGGACCATCTTTTTACTGGCATGAATGAAATCCGCCCCACCTTTGAAGAAGAATTAAATTGCAATCTTTGGGGTGGCACCTTCACGCATGCGTGCCTTCTGGGAGGTGTCCATACATGGCCATCCGGGAGCTATTCCGCCTTTACTCCGGGTTTCTTTGATGGAGTAACTTTTGATTCTTGTCCTCTGGGGCCTTGAGGAGGATGACATAGATTAGTAGGGTACAACTCTTTCTTTGCACAGTAGGGAGATGTTGTTGGTGGGCCAACCGGATTTATTGATGTGGTCGTTGACCTTGCATTGCAGGCTTCGAATACTTGAATATTGTTCGGTTCTGGCGGAGACTTTGTGTGAATGCTTTTGCCGGCGGCGATGAATTATTCCTCTTGCAGCCCCATTTTGCTCCATATGTTGTTGGAGGAGCATTTTCTCAGGTGATGGCTCCGTACGCATGGAGCCTTGTATGACCAGGCAGCTTTTGCCAGCGTCGTGGTCATTTTCCCAAACCAATTACTCGAAGTTGATTGGGTGAGAACTTTTTCTCCATGGATATAATCGGTGATCCATCATTGGCGGATCAAGCTTTCTTTTGTATTCAGTGAGTATAGTCAGAGTGGTCATCTTTGAGCACAAGCGGACCTCCTTTTATAGACGGCCAGGATCTTGTGCCAGTCGGGAGAAGCGGTGCGTCGACTCAACTCGATCATATATTTAGAGGTGGAAAATAATGGCGAGGATATGGGTGCCACTATCAGGAGATGTAGCAGATTTTGAGATTCTGAGGTAGCATATCCGCTATTACATTTCTTTCCGTGGGTATCAGCATGGATAATATGCCGAGGGCCGATCCCGCGTGATCGGTAGCGGATTAGGAACTTTGGGCCGTCGATGTTACTAACGGGATAGATGCTACTTTGATGGAGATAGGCGAGGATATTGATAGTTGGGCTAGTCGTCCCTCGAGGGCTTTGGAGGCGGTTTAGGCGGGTACATAATCTTGGTACTTGAGCGACTCTGGACCAGAACTACTGCTTGGGTCAACAAAGCATCCACGTAATAAATAATGGCAACTAACCCGTAGGAAGCAGGAAGCCGGCTCCTACCAATTTGGATGGGGCCCAGGCTTTCAGTGGTGGCAATGAGCCTCCTCGGGAGAGCATCCGCAAGCGAGTAGGATAATCCCACGAGTGAGGCAGGAGGATGTCCTTCTTCTCCTGCACTTTGGATGGTCTTGCTTTAAGAAATGATGGAGCGGTCCAGAGCAATCTGAGTGCAGGAGGAAAGCGAGATCTTGATGATGAAGAGGAGGATACTTACGGTGGCTCGCATGCGGGTGAGACTAGAGCTTCTCTGCGCTTGAGATATATGGGCACAGGCTGGGCGCACAGTTGTTGATGGACCACCTTGGGGCTTAGGCCAAAGAGGGGATAGTTTACGGGAAAAGGGGGGATATGGGCAATAGATAGATATGTACATGCAATTAATGTATAACCTAAAAATTTCTATATCATTATTCTAAGTTGCACCTTAGGACACAGTAAACTAGGGGCTGTGCATGGGCCTAAGCTGCGGGCATTGGTGCCGCCGATGTAAACCCATATGGCGCATCATTTAAAAAGCCAGGTAGGCAGCCAGCCGGGCATTAGTGAGCGACTCAGACTTGGCGGGCACCGCAACTTAGATGGGCTCTCAGATTGATTTCATGTTTTTAAAATTACACATAATTTTAAAAGTCTTAGCATTGAACTGAACCATGACATCTACTCACCTAGTTCCTCCAAATCCAAAAG
>JABEVN020000770.1:0-28294 GCA_013146195.2 Codonopsis lanceolata | reverse complement strand
GTTCTACTCAGAGAGTATAAAAATGATATATTTATTTGTCCAAATCGAGTTTTGGATGAATAAGATATCAAGGCTTAAAGTATGGTATTAGAAGTGGATCATTATAGTAAAGTACCCACTCAATGCCAATATAATATTATTATCTCACATTGGTTAAGAAATGATGTTGGTAGTAAAAGTCTTTCTATATTAGACTTTCATTATTATTAACAATAGAAGGGATTATATTAATAGTAAATGATTAACTATCATAATCATTTATTTATATCCGGATACAAAATTCATACTTTTAAAGAAAATACCACTTTTAGTAGGTCATTAGTAATAAAATGATACTTTCATGCCTTAATTTTTTAAAGTGGACTTTTTAAATGAAACATTCAAAAATGGAATAGTGGACTCTTTGCCCGGAACGGAAGGAGTATTAATTATTATTTTTAGCTAATGGCTAGAAATTGAAAAGTCTCAAGTCAAGTGATGTAGATGCATGAGGATTCAACAAAATCAAAAGTTGAGTGATGTGGCAGTCTGAATCGCCGAATCGCAAAATCGAATAGAATCGGTATATTTGGTTTTGTTTTGATGTAGGATGGTTCAATCCAAGTTTGAAAATTTTATAAATCGATCGACTAGGTTCGGTTTGCGATTTTTCAACTCTAAACCGAACCGAACAGAACCAAATCACCATATTAAAATATTAATTTTTATTATATATATATTATATATTATATAAATATGTTTATAGTATAATTCATATTTAGTTATATAATATAAACATCAAAATATCTCATGCTTTTGGAATTTGCACAACTATTGACTATTGACCAAGACTTAAGAGTCAGAATGCCCAAAGGACTCCCCACCCTGCACCAAATTTCAAAATTTCCAAAGTTTCTCTCCTCTCACTTGGACCAAACCCTACAACCTCGCATTGTGCTCGAGCTCGACTATCGGCGCTTGCACAGTTGCACGCCTCCCTTGCAATCTCGCTCTCACTCACCTGACTTGGTCTCTATCACAATCTCAGACTCTCCGTCTCCGTCTTCACTCACTCGCAGGATCTCGTTTCACCGTCGCTATCGTCTCACTCTCTGGTCTGAGGTCTTCGCTGCTACTATGGTAATTTCGTCTTCTCCTTCTCACTCTCTCACTCTGTCTCCCTCTTTCTCCATAAGTTTCTCCCTCCCTCTTACTATGTTGAGGTTGGTTGATGCCTTGATGGTTCTTTCTCGATCTGTTACTATATGGCTATATGTTATGTCTACCATTTTAAGAAATTTTTTTAATTTAATTTTTGTTACTTTTTTGGAATTTATTTAACTGTTGTGCCCTTTTAGAATTTAGAATCTTAGATACAATTTACTTAATTTAAGAGGAAAAAAATGAGAGTTAGTTTAATTTTTGTAATTGAAGAATCAGTCCAAGTTAGTGATTTTAGAGTCTTAGTTGCAGTTTCTTTAATTTATTTAGAACCTTAGATGCCATTTAATTTTGTACACACAAGAATCTCGAGATATAAAATGTTGTTGATTTGGTTGGAGGTTCAAGTCGCACTCAAGCTCATAATATCACTGATTCAACTACACCTACACCTACAGAGCCTACTACAGAGACAATTCGGTAAAATAAAAAAGGTATAAATCTGAAATTTGGCAACACTTTGAACAATTTTTTTGTCGGAGCAAATGATAAAAAAATATTGCAATTATTGCAAGGCGGTGTATGGGAATACCATGGCCACTTCTACACTATGGCCTCACTTAGAGAGATGTGTGTTATACCCTGGTAATAAGAAGGATAAGAAACAAACAATGTTAGAATCATTCAAGACTGAGAAAGGGGATAGTAAATTAATTTCTTGGAAGTTTGACCCAGTTGAGTGTCGAAAGTGCGACGACCCGACCCGGACCCCGAGGAGGAATCGCGAGTCAAGCCGTCCAAATAGGACTACAATTCATGCAAGGACTCAATTATTAAAACTGACGTGACACAACATTATATATGTAAAGCAACTCGGCACCAAAAAGGCCGGAATTTTTAAAACTTTTCAAACCTGATATAACAGTTAAGAACAAGTAAATCAATTCATCGGCGAGTTTACGACCGGAACCCAACAACTAAACAATTCATGCTATGAACACCTCAACGGCTAAATGTCAGAAAAACAACAAAAGTAAATAAGAGTTAATGGGATGCTCAACGAAAGTCTAAAGATAAGTGAGCCAACTGAATAAAATACAAGTTTTACATTATACATTACAAGAACAAGCCTTGATACAAAAACTCCAAGTTTGATAATACTAGAGTTACAAGCATGATACAAATACCCAAGACAAGTCTAATTAACTTGCTTAACCCAATGTCCTTGCCAAGAAAGAAAGAGGAAACTATAATGACCTCTTCAAGTGAACTTGCAACACGGACAAGCTCGACCACGCACGCACTCAATGATGCTTCCCTGTGAAGGACCTGGACGTTTGAGATCTAAAGCGGTAAAAGAGAGGGGGTAAGTCATAAAGACTTTGTATGCTAACAATTATGCATGTCATGGCATATGCAACATACATAGCAAGATATCATCATTAATATCAAGTCAATCAAAGCATTCGTTCATATAAACACTTAGTTCACATATCCATGGTAGCACGTTGGTTTCACATAAGTGCTATAAAGTAAACCACATATAAATAGGATATGTTATAGAACCGGTGCTGCAATGTAGCTCCTACAATACATGGTGTTAACAGGAACTTGATGTCGGATATACGTGATTGATACATCGACCATGAATAGTATTATTCCAAGCGCCCTAATGGTTACACAAGGTAGGTACTCTTCTCCAAAGTGATCAAGAGAGGAGGGTGCGTGCAGGATTCTGGTTTGGCAATTCATCACTATCATGAATCTCACGATTCGTAACGGTGATATATCGTCAACCAGGGAAGACAAGAACAAGTAAGCCAGCTGGACTAATGGGGGGGGGGGGACAAGTAGATGTTTACCTATCATTCATGAACATGTAGGGGATCGAGTTCGACAAGAGCGAACTGATTCAAGTCAATTAGATGTTTACTCACTTATGAAATCAAGTAGGGATTGAGCTCGAAAGTAGTGAACTCAACCAAGTCAATGAGGTATGTTATACTATGCGACTAATCATTACAAGCATGAATATGTATCCAAGAAAGAATCACAAAACTAATATTCTAGTTACGCCGCAAGCATCAACATGAATTAAATCAAGAATATCGGAACTAGTATTCTAGTTATGCTACAAGTATGAAGATTAATTCATTAAAGAATCTCGGGCCTAGTATACTAGTTACATTACAATCATGACCATCAATTCAAGTAGATTACAACAGGAACTCAATTTAGTCTTGTAGGCATTTGACAAGCACGGTTATAAATTTAATTAATAATCTGGAGAACTAGCATTTTAAATGGTCGAGCCCGGCTATTGTTACGTGTGTTTATGCCAACTGTGACGTTCATATTCGTCAAACTTTATGGGCTGATCTCATGGATTTAAGTGCATCTTTTGGCTCTACCCCATGGCTTATTGGAGGAGACTTTAATATAATTCTTTCTCCGGAAGAAAAATCGGGTGGTAACGGTTGGGACCGTTTAGGGGCTATGGATTTCCATTCCTGCATGTCCGCTTCAAGCATTTTCGACCTTGGTTATTCTGGAAGCGACTTCACTTGGTGGAATTCTAGAGACGGCCAGGCTTCTATTTTTCAGCGGCTAGATCGCATGCTCAGCAATAATTCTTGGCAGCAATTTTTTCGCTCAACTAATGTTCGTCATTTGAGCCGCACTTGCTCTGATCATGCTCCCCTCCTCATCAATATTGTTCAGGAAAGTTCATCCCACCCTTCATCTTTTAGATTTCTCAATGCTTGGACCTCCCACTCGTCCTTTCTTCCTTTAATTAAGGAGCATTGGCAGAAAGATATTATAGGCCGGCCCATGTATATTTTTGCTAAGAAGTTGACTCTTTGTAGACAGGCTTTGAAGGCTTGGAACAAAGAAGTTTTTGGTAATATATTCACAGCCATTCAAACTGCAGAAGATGACATGCAGCGAGCAGAATTCCTTTTCGAGGCCACTAAATCTAATGCCGATAGGATCGCTATGAATTTGGCCTATGCTTTCGCTAAAATTGGCTCTTAAAAATGAAGAGTTATATTGGAGACAGAAAACCAAAATTAAATGGCTTAAGGATGGAGAAGGTAATTCTAAGTTGTTTCACGCTTCAGTTCAACAGGCTAGACGTCGTCTTCATATTCATTCCATTCATGGTACTGATGGACAAACTTACTCAACTGAAGATGACATCAAGCAACAGGCTGTTATGCAATTCCAATCTCAAGGCACCTCTACATCGGATAATGATTGTCTTCTTGCTATTCCTTCTCTTATTACGGGAAATGAATACTTTCTTTCTCCTCTTCCTCTGATGAGGTCAAATCGGTGTCTTTGATTTGAATGGCAACAAGGAGTCCTGACGGATTCACTGGTTTGTTTTTCTCTCATTGCTGGGACATTATTGGTCAGGATTTTCATGCTGCTATTTTGGACTTCTTTGCTGGCTTCTCCTTGCCTAAGAGTTGGACGAGCACTTTCATCATTTCCATCCCGAAAACTGATCACCCGTCTTCATTTGGAGATTTTAGGCCCATTAGCCTTTGTAATTTCAGCAACAAAGTGATATCCAAGATTCTAGCATCTCGCCTTGCGGCATTCTTCCGTAGATTATCTCCCTTAATCAAAGTGGATTTGTTCGGGGCCGAGTTATACAGACAACATTCTTCTTGCTCAAGAGTTAATGACCTATCTTGACAAGAAGGTTCCTTGCCCAACATCATTATGAAATTAGATATGTCAAAGGCTTTTGACAGAGTTGATTGGTTTTTCCTCATCAAAGTTCTTCGCCGATTTGGTTTTTGTGAAACCTTCATTGACATGATCTGGAGACTTATATCGGATAACTGGTTTTCTGTCTTGGTTAACGGCTCCCCTACGGGATTTTTCCATTCTTCTCGAGGCCTTCGACAAGGAGATCCTCTTTCTCCCGCCCTCTTTATTATAGCTGCTGAAGTCCTTAGTCGAAGCCTTAACGATCTCCATGCTTCCAGCCCAAGTCTCTCCTTCTCTTCCGCTAGTGGCTGCCCGATAATTTCTCATCTCGCTTTTGCAGATGACATCATAATATTTTGTAATGGTAGTCTTCCTTCTCTTGCTAAACACCAACAGCTTCTCTCAGATTATGAACATATATCGGGTCAATCCATTAACATCTCAAAAAGTAGCTTCACTACTTCGGCAAAGTTGCCTTCAGCCCGTATCAATTCCATAGCGGCTGCTCTGAATTTTTCTCGGAAGGAGTTTCCTCTCATCTACCTGGGCTGCCCTTTATTTAGTGGTCGTAAATTAAAAAAATACTTCGACCCCCTCCTCTTAAAGCTGAGATCCCGTATAGACTCTTGGATTGGGGGCTTTTTGTCTTCGGCGGGTAAGATAACCCTTATTAATTCGGTGCTTCATTCTATCTCGGCTTATCACTTGGCGGCTCTTGATCCACCAATTTCGGTTATTCAGTCAGTTGAAAGAATGTTTGCCAATTTTTTCTGGGGTCAAATCGAACACAAACAGCGCGCTCACTGGATATCTTGGTCCCGCTGTTGCTTGCCAGTTTCGGAGGGGGGTATTGGTATTCGCTCTCTTCGTGACATCTTCAATGCTTACTCGCAAACATTTGGTGGAGGTTCCGATCGTTAAATCTCTCTCAGTCGAGCTTCATGGCCAAATATTGCCGCCGATCTCATCCAAATTTCGAGACTTTATCTAGAGGTTCTCATATATGGTGTCGAATGTTGACTATCCGGCCTTTTGTGGAGCGGCATCTTAAATGGTTAATTGGTCGGGGCCAATGTTCCCCGTGGTTTGATATGTGGCTTGATGGGGGTCCTATTTCTCAATCGCCTCAGATTACAGCTCCCACAGTTCGTGATCTCTTCATCGATTCTTCTACTTTAAATCCTTCAATTGCTGCTCATCTCTCGACTTTTGATCGTCAGCGCATTCAGGATCAGCATTGTTATCTGCATGACGAAGATGATTCTCCTTGTTGGATTCTCTCTTCTTCTTGGCGCTCTTTATCCTCGGCCCGGCAAGATCTCAGACTCCTAAACCCTCTATTCTCTCACCAAATTTTATTGGCGGTGCTAAAATCCCGCGCTTAGCGTTTTTATGTGGCGCCTTTTTCACGTCGGCTCTCCCCTTGATGAAGCTCTCTTGTCTAAGGGATTTCAGTTGGCTTCTAAGTGCTTATGCTGCCCAGATGGTCATCGCGAAACTTTTGATCATGTCTTCCTTCAAAGTCCTTTAGCAGCTCAAATTTGGTCGACTTTCAGTATCGAATTTCAGGTTAAGAACTGCAACTCTTCTATTCAGCAATGTTGCTTCTCGTGGTGGCTGTTTAATCAGAAATCTTTGGTTTTTCTAGCCATTCCTATTCTGATTTTGTGGCACATCTGGAAGAGCAGAAATATGATTATTTTTGAGGATATTCGTCTCTCTTCAGCCTCTTTGATCGTCACAATTCGCAAGGATCTTCATGCCTTGCTTTCAGCTCATTCAGCCCCTTTGTCTCAGCTGCATTCAGGTTCAAATCTGCCCCTTTCTCGGGTTATTAGATGGATTAAACCTCCTTCTCCTTTTGTCAAACTCAACTCTGATGGTGCGTCTCGGGGCAATCCGGGTTCGAGTGGGGGCGGAGGTATCATTCGTGACCATTCCGGGGATTTTATTTATGCTTATTCTTCCTACTATGGTAATACTTCAAATACTGTTGCTGAAGCTAAAGCCTTGTTGGAAGGAGTCATTTGGCTTCGAAATGCTGGATATAGAGGAGCTTTCATTGAGTTGGATTCTAAAGTTCTTGTTGGTTGCCTTACGGCCAATCATAAAATCCCATGGGCTTGCTGGGCTATCCTTCATCGGGTTCGGGATATTCAGAAGGATATGGACTTCAAATTTTCTCATTGCTATCGAGAGGCTAATAGTGTGGTGGATCTTCTTGCTAATCTGGGATGTGATTCTGAATCTTCTTCCCAATTCCATGACATTTGCTATATTCCATCTTGTATCTGTGGCTCTATTTTATTGGATAAGTCTGATACACCTTATATTAGATCTAGATCTTAGTCTTTCGGCCTCTGTTTGGTTCTCTATGTATTTCATTTCGAGGTTAGGCTCCTTTGTCCTCCCTTCAAAGGGCAAGGCTGGTTGTCCCCCTCAAGTTTGTTTCTTTTTTCTTCATTTAATAAAATCTCGCAGGGTGCCGCCCCTGCTTCGCTAAAAAAAAAAAAAAAAAAAGTATTCTAGTCAAACGAATTCTAAATGTCGTAGGGAGTGAATATAGAGCCGGTATTGTTAAATAGCTCTCTAAATGCAACTCCGTTGAGTCTTTGCCAAAATTTAAACCAAGTAGAGATTGAATGCTATAAGCATTTCAATACACTTTTTCTATGTTATCGATTCTAATAGAACCCAATTACAAAGGCATACTGTTGGGGAATTCTTAATGAAAACAATGTCGAATAACTTGGATATATTATAGAATCGTGCACAGTGCACTTTCCTGCAAGAATTATTCGACCCTATCGAATGCCCTGGGTTACACGAATATTCTTGTGGGATAAGACTATAATTGCTCTCCTATTTCTGGCACTCGAAAAACTGGAGACTACCGTTGGAGTATTCTATGAATTTTTTGTAGCCTAAAAACGAAGACGAAGGAACTCATATATAGTTTATATGTGTCCCTTTGCAAATAATCAGAAATCCTTTCAAACAGTTGTAACCTTTGGAATAGTCACTAGACAACCGCCACAAAAAACTGTTGCAAAATAATCAGAAATCCTTTCAAACAGTTGTAACCTTTGGAACAGTCACTAGACAACCGCCAGAAAAAACTGTTCCAGAATAATCAGAAATCCTTTCAAACAGTTGTAACCTTTGGAACAGTCACTAGACAACCGCCAGAAAAAACTGTTTGCAAAATAATCAGAAATCCTTTGAAACAGTTGTAACCTTTGGAACAGTCACTAGACAACCGCCAAAAAAGTTTGCAAAATAATCAATCCTTTCAAACAGCTTGTAACCTTTGGAGCATCACTAGACAACCGCCAGAAAAAACTGTTGCAACTGATTTTTAAAAACGCTTTGATTATTAACACCCGTAAGTTCGTGAAACTTATGTGAATGTGCACTCCGCACCCCCATATTCACAATGTAGTATTCCCAAGCTCACCCATCTTCGAAACATAAACCCCGATTATACCAAATGACCAATGATTTTACTTAAATCATCAACAATCCTCCCCCATTTAAGTATAATCCTTGGTTTAGTTAAAACTGACAAATATAACAATTCATGCATTGATGGCAATGTCACGAAGATTGAATTACCACCTTAGTAATATTACACATTTCAAATATTCGAGTATTTAGTGTGTGTCTAAGCATTGAACCCTTTTACATATTTTGAATACATGAAGATAATATACACATAAGTTAAAACAACTCCAAAAGTTTATTATCGACACTAATTATACAGGCCTTGTGTCCATATCCATTCATGAGCATATAGAAAGCCAACCCTGAACTTCCTTGAAGCAGCCAAACTTCATGCTCATATAGGTGAATCTTTCATTGTGCACCTGCAATTGCACTATATCAAAAGATTTATTAAGAAGAAAAACTTTCAACCTAACCATGCAGGTAAAAGCACATACCTTTGGGATAATATCATGTGCGTAAATCTAAGACAATAGGCCTTCCACATTGAATTCTACCTCTAACATTGTATTAGAGGGGAATTGGGTATCCTATCACCAAAGATTCATACGGGTTTAAGACCCATCCCAATAGCTGACTTGTGAACCAAGTCTCTAGCCAACCCTTTGGTCAAATGATCGGCTAAATTATGTTGAGATCTCACAAACACAACCGAAATCACCCCATGAGTAATCAACTCACGTACCGCGCTATGTCTAACGCCTAGGTGTCGCGACTTCCCATTATATACTTGACTATAAGCTTTAGCCAAAGTAGATGCACTATCACAATGGATAGAAATTGGTGAAATTGGTTTTGGCCATAATGGAATTTCATAGATTAAATTCCTAAGCCATTCCGCCTCTTTTCCGGCTGCTGCCAAGGCAATGAATTCCGACTCCATGGTCGAGCTAGAAATACACGTTTGCTTTTTGGAAGCCCATGAAATGGCACCTCCTCCAAGCAAAACACCCAACCACTAGTAGAAGAATGATATTCTACATTGGTTATCCAACTAGCATCCGAGTATCCTTCTAACACCGAAGGATGCCCCATATAAGACAAACCGTAGTCCTTGGTTGACTTAAGATATCTTAGCACATGATTTACCGCGCCAATGATGACCACCCGGGTTACTCGTATACCTGCTTAACTTGCCTACCGCATAAGCAATATCTGGTCTTGTACTAGTCATTGCGTACATCAAACATCCTATCACTCGAGAATACTCAAGCTGTAATATCGGATTACCTGTATTAGGCATAAGCTTCTCATTAGGATCCATGGGAGAATTTGCTGGAGTAGAATTAGCACAATTAAATTTCTTTAACACTTTCTCAATGTAATGAGATTGTGTTAAAGAAATTCCATTGTTACTCCGCTTGATTTTGATTCCAAGAATCACATCCGCCTCCCCCATGTCTTTCATGGCGAAATTTGATGATAAAAATGCTTTACAAAGGTCAACTTGATTTTGGTTAGTACCGAAAATCAACATATCATCAACGTACAAGCAAATTATAACACCATTACCGGTATTATCAAACTTGCTATATACACACTTGTCGGATTGGTTAAGCTTAAAACCACTAGACAAGACAACCTCATCAAACTTATGATGCCATTGTTTAGGAGCTTGTTTGAGCCCGTACAATGATTTAACAAGCTTACACACCTTATGCTCATTTCCTGCCATAATGAAACCTTCCGGTTGTTTCATATATATTTCCTCTTCCAAGTCTCCATTTAGGAACGCAGTTTTAACATCCATTTGATGGATCACAAGATTGTTAATTGCAGCCAGGGCAATCAATAACCTAATGGTGGAGATACGAGCAACCGGCGCATAAGTATCGAAATAGTCAATACCTTCTTTTTTTCTAAAGCCTTGGATGACCAATCGGGCTTTATATTTGTCGACTGTACCATCAAATTTCATCTTCCTTCTGAAGATCCACTTGCAACCCAAAGGTTTACAACCACATGGAAGATCTGTAAGGATCCATGTGTCATTACCCATAATGGAATCCATTTCATCATTAATGGCTTCTTTCCAAAATGAGACATCTTGAGACTCCATAGCCACTTTGTAAGTCCTTGGATCCTCATCAACATTATAACAATATGAGTATTGGAATCCTACCTCATCTCTTGTCCCTTCCACCAAATAGGTTTGGAAGTCGGGTCCAAAAGACTTTGGTTTGCTAGCCCTTTTGCTCCTACGGAGCTCTAGTGGCTCATTTTGAGATGTAACATTATCATTAATCTCTTTTCCAACAGTAGTGGGGGTCATATCCCTTGGCCTAGGTATGGAAGAAAACCTGGTTTCATCAAAGATAACATCCCTTGACTCGATAATAGTGTGAACTCTTGAATCATTAGGCTCTATGACATAAAACCTATAGGCCTTTGGAATGCATAGCATATCCAATAAAAATACAGTCAATGCCTCTTTCACCCAAGGTTTTAATCTTGGGCGCGGGTAGTCTCACAACCGCCCTACAACCCCAAACTCGTAGATAACCCAAGTTTGGTTTTCTTTTATGCCAAAGCTCATAAGGGGTAATAGGATTCCGTTTGTTGGGAATTCTATTTAGTAAATAACAAGCTGTTAACATGGCTTCTCCCCAAAAACCATGGAATTAATCATTTCTTTAAGAGTACGATTCTTCCTCTCAGCTATGCCATTTTGTTGTGGCGTATAAGGAGCTGTGACCTCATGTATAATGCCACAAGACCGAAATAGGATGGATCATAATATTCACCACCTCTATCGGTACGCATCTTCTTAATCTTAGAAGACAATTGAAGTTCAACCTCATTTTTATAGATTATAAATTTATCTATTGCCTCATCTTTAGTGTGGAGTAAAAACACATAACAAAAACGAGTATAATCATCTATAAATGTTACCACATACTTCTTATTACCCAAAGATGGTGTGGAATATAAGTCACAAAGATCACTATGAATAAGTTCTAGAATTGAAGAAGATCTTTTAACATTATGAAAAGGTTGTCTAACAATTTTAGTCAACATACAAGTATTACACTTATTCATATTCATGTCAAAGGATGGAATAAGCTCATTCTTCGACATTAATAACATGCGTTTATAGTGAACATGGCCTAAACGAGCATGCCACAAAACTGAAGTATCAATTTCAGAACATGCCATAATATTGTTTACAACATCATGCTTTATATTTAACATAAACATGCCATTACATAGATATCCAAATCCTATAAATACACCACACTTGCTTAAAATGAATTTGTCCGACTCATAAACTTGTTTAAAACCATCCCTACATAGCAAACTTCCAGAAACTAAGTTTTTACGAATACACGGCACATGTAATACATTCTTTAACAAAATACTTTTTCCGGAACTAAAATACAATGTAACAGTTCCTTGGCCAACAATTGCTGCTTTTGACTCGTTCCCCATAAAGAGTATGGATCCATCATTCACTGGTTCATACTTTTCAAACCAGCTACGATCTTTGCATACATGTCTTGTTGCACCCGAGTCTATCCACCATGTACCATCATCATCCTGCACATAAAATGCCTCAGAAATAAATGGTACATAATTCACATCAAAATTAATACCACAAGTTAAATTCTGACCTTGATGTGTAGGCGGACCTTGGTCCTTAGACCCCTGCCCAGAACTGTTGTTGTATGATCCTTTATTCTTGCTCCTTTTTACTCGGCAATCAGCCTTGAAATGCCCACTTTTACCGCAAATCCAACATGCACCCTTAGGTTTCATGGCAGTATCATTGCTAGTGTTGCCTAAGGTTCGTTTCTGGCCCCTGCCTTTATTCTTAGAAGAGCCTTCACCGGCGTCCACCATTTTTTGGCCCTTGCCTTTGTTCTTAAAAGAACCCTCAGTCGCTTCCACCATATTGATGGAAGTTGAATCCATAGCCTCTTTTCCTTTGGACTTGCCGCCCCTGCATCCTTAGAGATTCCTCTATGCAAATGAATGACTACCGAGTTGAACGAGTTGAACGAGTCAACTCTTCCTTCTTATGCTTAAGCATATGTTTGCAGTCTTTCCAGGATGGGGGCAATTTATCTATAATGTTGGACACTGAAATAGACTCATCCATTTCCATCTTATGTTGAGAAAATTGACCTAAAATACGAAGCAGTTCATTGTATTGTTCCATTACCGGTCTCGAATCTACCATCTTATAATTCATAAAGTTTCCAACTAAGAATTTCTTACTAGAGGCATCTTCATCCATATACTTATACTCTAGGGAATTCCATAGTTCTTTGGCAGACTCAACATTTTGGTAAATATAAAATAGAGAATCAGACATAGCGTTAAGAATATGGCCTCTACAGATGTAGTCATCATTCTCCCATTTACTCCTCTTCCGCAGATCTTCCACAGTCCCATCATCCGGCGCCTTTGGCATAGGAGTGCTCAACACATATACCACCTTCAACGTCGTCAATAGAAAATGTATTTTCTTCTGCCACCGACGAAAATCAACCCCTTCAAACTTCTCCAGTTTCCCGAAATTTGTAGTCATTTCTTTCACACTCGACATTGTACAACAGTAAATAATTCTTGCATATTGTTGGGGAATTCTTAATGAAAACAATGTCGAATAACTTGGATATATTATAGAATCGTGCACAGTGCACTTTCCTGCAAGAATTATTCGACCCTATCGAATGCCCTGGGTTACACGAATATTCTTGTAGGATAAGACTATAATTGCTCTCCTATTTCTGGCACTCGAAAAACTGGAGACTACCGTTGGAGTATTCTGTGAATTTTTTGTAGCCTAAAAACGAAGACGAAGGAACTCATATATAGTTTATGTAACACCCTGGATTCTTGCATGTGTATTGTGTGCTTGCCTTCATGTTTTCTTGTTGATTGTGAGCATGTTTACTTAGTCTATATATATGATTTAGAAACATTCTTAAGTCATTCATGAAGCTCTTAGCATGTTTAGAATCATGTATGCTTGCTTGTTGAATCGCCGGTTCGATTGTTTTGTTTTGGCCTTAGCGATTTCCTTCGTTGCTCGTATTGCGTGTATTTCGTCGTGCGAAGTGTTCGTTGAGTTCTTGGCCTTGTATTCAAGTCATAACCATGTTTAAACAATCCTTTTCCATGTCCAAGTTATTCTAGTTTAATTGGTGTTTGGTTGGTGTTTGATTCATTAACCATTTGTCGCATGATTCGAGCCTTGTTCTACCTTGTTCCGGATGTTGTTCGGGTGTGTTTCTGACTTGTTTTGAGTTGGGTTAGACCTTAGAATGGTTTCCCATGTGTTTGGGACCATTTAGGGCATGTTTAGACCAAGTTCAAGGGCTAGACGAGGCGGCCGCATCGAATTTTGAGCACTAGCCCGCCTCAAGATCTGAGAGCATTGTAAAAATCAACCCCAGGTCCAGAATCCCAGGCGCCCGCCTGGCTTCTAGTGAGGCGCCCGCCTCAACTGCTGGGAACTACCTACGGGATTTTCCCCTGTTTGCTGTTGTATGACTTTTGGCACCCAAACCCCTATCCAAACCTTTTCTAATCCTCACTTAAACCTCCCTAACACTCCTTGATTATGTCCTAACATTAGTAGCATGTTTTAAGAGTAGATTAAGAGACTATTAGTGATCATTTAACAAGCCAAAATCAGATATTTTTACACCACATGAACTTGACACTTGTCCCACTCAGATTTTTAAACCCATATACACCACAATCTGATGTTTTGACCTTCATTCTTCTCCCTCACTCTCCAAGAACGAATTTCATCCTCTCTCAAGTTCTCCCATGGCTTCTTGAAGCTACCTTCTTGGTTCTCCATCATCCCTTCTTCCATTGCTCAAGCCACCTTCTTCAAATGTGTAGAGCTTGAAGAGTTTATCATTTTCAACCGATTGGTTTGTGCTCGTCCCATCTTGTTCCTTGGTGGAAGGTAAGCTATTGATTCCCCTTAGGATGTATGCTAGAGTTGCCATGTCCCCCTCTTCTCATGATTCCCATGCTTCTACCTTGTCCATGCCATGTTTGATGATGAGTTGAGTTTGTAAGGTTTTTGAATGATATGATTATCATGTTGATTTAGTCCTATGTCTAGAATTAAAAGTGTTCTATGCCTCCTTAGGAACAACTATTGTTCTTGGACTAATGATTTTTGACAACTCTTAGAGATTATGATTTCTAGGGTTTCATAAGCAATGAATTGTTCATCCCATTGATTTGGTCCTATGCTTAGAATTAAAAGTGTTCTATGTCTTCCTAGGAATAACTAATGTTCTTGGACCATTGGCTTTTGATAACTTTTGAAATATTGATTCTAAAGTTCCCTTGAATTGTGAATTATTGATAATTCTTGACTATTGTTGTTAAGTGGATTAATGGCCTAGTCTATCCTATACGAGAACTTAGAAAAGGGTTTAGGATGCATTTAGCATTTAAACTCTATTGGATGAATTTTTAGAGACGACTCAACAGAGTCAAAATTTGTGAGCCATTGAACAATACCGGCTCAATGATCAGTCCCTACGACGTTCTAAACACGTTTCACTAAGAATGATAATTCTAGACTCTTGAATTTTGGATTGATTACCATGCTTGATTATGGATGTCATATAATAGAATGCCTATTTGACATGTTGAGTTCGCTCTTGTAGAACTCAATCCTGCTTGATTATTGATGAGAATACTTACTTGTCATGAACGAGATCGCTCTTGTCGACCTCGTTCCCTACCTGAGAATTTGTTAAGTAAATACTACTTGGCATTTGCATGAGTCCAAATTTGGCATACTGTCCTTGTTCACACACGCCTCCCACCTGTGGCCACGGTGGGGAAGTAACTCCCTTGTCGTAATCAATAAGAGCATCATTGGTGTCTATCCCGGGCATCTCCTCGGAAGGTCGATGTACTTACACACATCCAACACCATCACACTCCAGATAACGCTTGTATGCAGGAACTACGTAGCGGCCCGGCTCTCCATATATCCTTATCCTATGTGATTTAATTATGAGCACCTATATGTAACAATGTGCATCTTGGATATATGACCTCTATGCTTATGTGACGATATCTTGCCTTGTATGTTGCATATTGCCATGACATGCATGATTGATAGCTTACAAGTCTTTATGACTTACCCATTCCCCTTTACTGCTTTAGATCCTAGCAAAACAGGTCCTTCCCGTTGAGGTTTGCGGTGTTCGTGCCTGGTTCCTCTTTTGGTCCGACGTTGCAGTTGAAGAGGTGGTTTAGATGTCCTCTTCCTTTCTTTTGTTATTTTGCAAGGACGATGGGTTAAAGCAAGTCAATTAGACTATGCTTAGGAATTTGTATAGAACTTGATCTTGCTACTTTTAATAGCTACTTGTAGTTTAACACTTGTAGTACTTGTAACCCCTTTATGCCGGCATTGTGTAAACCGTGCTTGGTTATCTTGTTAATAGTTCACTATGTTTAAGTCTTCCGCTGAGCATCCTATTAGCTCTTATCTAATTCTTGTCCATAAACTGTTAGCTTGGGTTCCGGCATGTAGTGTCGCCGATGACTTGGTTGAATTGCTTAACTGTTTATCAGGTTTGAAAAGTTTTAAAAATACCGGCCTTTTAGGGCCGAGGCGTGCTACGTCTCTAATGTTGCGTCACGTCGCTTTCTTTAATTAAGTCCTTGCATGTTAATTGTCCACTTGTTTCCCTCCTATTTGGGCGGTCCGACCCTCGGTTCCACCTCGGGCCCGGGTCGGGTCGCCACAGTTTATATGTGTCCCTTTGCAAATAATTAGAAATCCTTTCAAACAGTTGTAACCTTTGGAATAGTCACTAGACAACCGCCAGAAAAAACTGTTGCAAAATAATCAGAAATCCTTTCAAACAGTTGTAACCTTTGGAACAGTCACTAGACAACTGCCAGAAAAAACTGTTGCAGAATAATCAGAAATCCTTTCAAACAGTTGTAACCTTTGGAACAGTCACTAGACAACCGCCAGAAAAAACTGTTTGCAAAATAATCAGAAATCCTTTCAAACAGTTGTAACCTTTGGAGCAGTCACTAGACAACCGCCAGAAAAAACTGTTGCAACTGATTTTTAAAAACGCTTTGATTATTAACACCCGTAAGTTCGTGAAACTTATGTGAATGTGCACTCCGCACCCTCATATTCACAATGTAGTATTCCCAAGCTCACCCATCTTAGAAACATAAACCCCGATTATACCAAATGTCCAATGATTTTACTTAAATCATCAACACATACATCACTTTAGCCTATCAATACATCAATTCCACAATTTTGTGAAACCTTTACATGATTAATTCTCGAACCTTAACAATTGCAATAGATTCTCATCCAAATAGAGATTAAATGCAATATGCATTGCAATACTCTTTTCTATGTTCTACCTTTTACTAGCACCAACACACAAAGCCATTCATGACTTTATCCTATTGATAGTTCAATTCCAAATTTTGAAACCCTAGCTTGAACAATTCTTTAAAGTTGACAATTGCAATTAATTCCTTCACAAGAGTTGTTCCTAAGCTCATTTAGAACAACATTCATGCTTTACAAAATTCCAAATTATTAACTTAACAAGGCAGCCCCAAAATTTCCAGATTATAAACTTGTTAAATTTCAAGTTTCTAGTTTAGTAGAAGTCTTCCTAGACATGACACTACAACAAAAAAGGCCTTTAACAACAGTTTTAAAACGTTGTAAAAGCTCTTTTACAACATTTTGTAAAACGTTGTGTTAGGCAACGTTGTAATAGGTCCTCCTTTTTTACAACGTTTTTTAAACGTTGTAAAAAGGTTTTTAGAACGTTTTTTAAACGTTGTTAAAAGTCTATTACAACGTTTAAAAAACGTTGTAATAGATTTTTTACAAGGTTTAAAAAACGTTGTGAAAGACTTTTAACAACGTTTTAAAAATGTTGTAAAAGACTTTTTACAACGTTTAAAAAACGTTGTAAAAGACTTTTTACAACGTTTAAAAAACGTTGTAAAATACTTTTAACAACGTTTAAAAAACGTTGTAAAATCTATTTAAAAAAAAAAATTAAATAGCATTTTTGTTCCAATTTTCACCTATGCATTATTTACTATATCATGCAACTACACTGTGACCATCATTTCACTAGACAAGTACAAGAATCTATATTCAAATTTTAAGCGATAGTTCATAGCTTTGAAATAATAGAAAGTAGTAAATTTAATATTACAACTAGGTCAGGTGGTGAATTTCAGAATAAATACAACTATGAGCAGATTGAAATCAAATTTTCCACAACCGTCATTGAAGTTTATCAGGGTTGGTTTAAGAAAGGAAATGAGGATGGTATCCAATGAATCAAGTTGTCATCCTCATTTTCACTTTGTAATGATCCATCCTTTAACCTAGATGTAATACAACTGGGATAACATGAGAAGTGAGTTTGACCGACACAAAAAACGATGTTTTAAAGTAGCATAATCAGTATTTTGAAAAGTCCCAGATTTTTGTCGGTATTAAAGGCAGAAAATTGCTGATTTATTCAACCTCCTTCCTTTTGGAAAAGGATAATCCTCCAAGATTGTAAGATCCCGATTCCCGGTTAGCTTGAATTGCGTGCAATGCTCGCATTTCTTCTTTGGTTGATTGCTTGTTGGGTTCTGAGAGTGTCTGGATGTGTATGAGAGATCACATTAAGACCAAAATACTTCTAAGAGATTCTATATAGTTGTGGACTTGCTAAAGTCACAAGTCGTAACTCGACGATAGTCGATATGCGACGCGATTGAGAATTCTCTTGTGTTTTATGTTCCTGACCTCGTTTTGGTCCTAGATCTTTACATGATGATTAAATAACATGTTTAGATGTATTATACTTTTAGTTGGATGGATTCCTTAAGTCTTGCAATGTTTTGACGCTTCGAGGATAGCAATTCTCCTTATCGCGTAGTTCGAGTATGAGCCGGGTGATCGTCTCGCCCTTCGGGAGTCTTTTTCTCCTATCTGTTGTTCATCATCTGAGACGCATTTAGGCCTATTTTGTAGCCCTTATAGGTGTTTTCAATCATGGGTTATTACCCGTCGATTTGTGGTTTCATTCGACGTTTCGTTAGCAAGTTGTTACGTCTTGCGTCGGTTTTGCCCCGGGTTGTTTCGAGTGTTGTTTATGGGAGTTTAGACCTACTTTAAAAGTGGTTTGAGACTTTTATGGATTAGTTTAATGTTTAAGGACTTTAAAGGTTCAATTGTGAGCCATTTTTAAGCTTTAAGGCTCGAGGATGCATGCGGGAGAGACCTAGACCAAGCAAGAATCAAGAAAGCTGAAATTGTGAAGGGGCAGGAGCAATGCGCTCGCATGGAAGAGCACCATGCGACCGCATGGTGCATGGTCCCTGTTACGGGCTGTTTTGAGCATTTGGCCAATTTGTCCAACTTAACACACCCAAACCCATCCTAACCCACTCCTAAACCCTCCTAACTATCTTAGGGTATATCCTAAACATCTAATTGAGTTTTAGAGAGGGATTATTGGGGTTAATCAAGGGGAAACAACTACATCATTTAAAACCTAACCCACTTGCTTTCTAACCCTTATAAGCCACAAACACCCCACTTAACCTCTCATTTGCAGCCCTTATTCTTCAAAAACGTGGGAGAGCTCTTGAGGGCTGAAGAGAGGAGTCTTCTAGGGTTTCATAGGAGTCCATTCTTGGAGGCCATTGCTTGGGACCTTCTTCCCCCAATCTACACCATAGATTTGAAGAGAAGGTTGAGGAGAACGACACCATCACCAAGAATTTCGGATTTTGACTTGAGAGGGCTGAACCAAGGTAAGTTTCTACCTCTCTTTCTCCTTCTTTTGGCCCCATTGACCCTAGGGAAAACAATCATCTTGCTAAGTGAGGTCAATGGGTGCAATTTCTAGGGTTGTTAGAAATGCCATGAACCCTAGGTTTTCAAATGTTGATATAGTTTGGATGAACCTATGTGAGACCTTGATTAGTATGAAATTCATATGCTAAATGGTCTATTAAAACTTGTTATGTGAATTGTTTATGTGTGTTGAGCTTGATTGGTCAAGATACTTGGAAGGGGATTTTGCCCAAATCATGAATTGGCTTAATAAACATAGTTGTAAGCTTGATTAAAATGTTATACATGTATAGTGTAGTATATTAATCCGGGTTGTGTGATTTAATGATGTTTTGGAGAGTATGATTGGTAAGGTGACTTAAATGAAATTTTGCACAAATTGGCAAAATTGTTCTATGATGCATTGATAAGTGTTTTGTTGGGGCTTATGTGAGTTCAATGAACTTGGGAAGATGGCTAATGAAGATAGTTATGAATATAGGGGGTATTGAGACCCATGGCTTCTATGCCCTAAATTTTGGAAAGGGTAGATTGGACTCAACGGAGTCATTATAAGTTCGATAATGTGCTAAACGAACTTGGGTTGAAATCCTACGACGATTGGATTTCGTTTGTTTGATGAAGTGAAACACATAACTTCCAAACTTTAAATGGATTATGATTGTGATGTGTTATGTGGATTTTTAGGCTTGGGAATCAAGCCCGAATGAACATTGGGATTTTGTTGTAAACTTTAATGAATCATTACGGTGTGGATTTATAAAACACATAAAGAATGAAATTTGTTAGTAAGACTCAACGGAGTCGTTATGAGGCCAATAAAATGATAATGAGCCTTGGGTTGAAACCCTACAATGTTTGGGTTTGTTTGGGTTATGTTTGTGCACATCGGGTTTTTTTTGGTTTGTGTCCAATTGGGACACTCATGTTATGGAGACTTAGTAGAAATATATTTTTGAGCATGCTTGCTAGAGCATGGGACAATAGAGACCGACGTATGGTCACGAGAATATTTCGGAGAAGATTAAGAAAGAATTCTTTCCTTAAGGATTTTGGGTTGCGTGTATATGAAAACACTTGTGAGAAAGTGACAACGGAGTAGTCATGATGTTCTTGAGTATGGAATTAGTGAGGTCGATCATGTATGACGATTAGGACTATGATTGAGTCCGGTGTACTTAAAATAAAGACTAAAATATTAAGTCTTGAATTGTGGATATTCTTAGACTAGCGTAGCAGTCTTTGGTTTGATTTTGAGTTGAGGATTATGGTAGACCTCACATTATGATTTATTAGGCTTGTATGCTATACTTGATTTGGGTGATGACTTGAGGAACAATGAGTACCTCAATATGTAGTTCTTGAACTAAACTTGTAAGTTAGTTGAACACATTGGTTATATGCAAATATATGCATTGTTCATGATACTTGGTAGAGCATTATGTCCTACTTGATTATATGCAAATATGTGCATGGATTATGGGATTTCGTGGAGCATTATGCCCTACTTGTTTATATGCAATTATGTGCATGGTTTATGAGATTGTTGTAGAGCATTATGTCCTACATGATTTAATGAGCCCGATAATAATGAACTTGGTCTCATTGGTTTATGCAAGTAAATATCTACTTGATCGTTTTGGTTTAAGTCCAGCTGGCGGGTTTGGTTGTTGTGTCGGCAATGGGACGATTCATAGTCTTTGGAAACAATCGCTATGAATCGTTGCATTGGGTCCTTTTCTCCTCACTATTTGGCCAATAGTGGGATGTGGTCTCGAGAGAGAGCCATCTAGCCTACTTTCGAGCTCCCATTTCTCATCCAGAGACTGGATGAATGTAACGAGTACTCATTAAGGGAAACTGATGAGTTGTGATTATTTGGGGACGAAACCCCAGGGTATGATTGATTGGGTATTGAGCCCGGATCTTGGTTTGAGATTGGATCTCATGGTAAGCTTGGTTGGGTGTTGGACCCGGATTTGGTTGTAACGGTTCGATTACGTTTCCTGTTACACATGTTTATTTATGAGCATTTATATGAAAGATATTATGCTACATGATTTATGTGAGTTTATGTGCTTTAAAAATTAAGTACATGTTTCTTGTTGGTATACTAGCATGATACCATGATTTTTATATGATTGTGCATTATGCCATGCCATGACATAATATGCCATACGCTTGCATTTAGAAACTTACTGGGTCATTATGACTCACTCCGTGTGATTGTTTTCCCTAGTGTGTGCAGTGATCCCGTTAGTACGCGCGGCGGCTTCGGATAGCGATTTCTAGCAGGTGGTCTTCCAAGCCATAAGCTTGGAGTTATTTATTATTAATGTTGTTATTTATCAGTGAGACTCGGATGTAAAGTTATGTAGACTTTACTTGGGTAGATTGTAGTAATATGTTATTGTTATGTATTTGGGAGCCGGTTGTATAGCCGAGCCTTTTGTATCTTTAGAAATTATTCCCGTTGTCATTTCGAGCATGTGTGGCTCCTTTATTCTAGTTTTGGTATTATTGTTGTTCCTACCTCCGACAGTTTTAGTCGTGAGATCTTGGTTGGTGGTTTAGCATTGATATTATATTGTTGTAGTTGAATTGTTCCTCCGGCATGTTGTAGCCGTTGAGTGGTGTTTATCAGGTTGGGATTTTGTTAGTTGCCGGCCATGGTTGCCGATGGTTTGTGCGCGTGTCTAATGTTGCGCCACGCGCCGAATTTTTGGGCCGAGAGATTTACTATCTCTTTGGTTGTTTATATTTAGGAGCTTGTTAGCTCGGTCCCATTTTGGTTTTGCTTCCGCAGTTTTAGTTTTTATTATCCTCAGACGCCGTTATGGCTTGTCTTCTTGTCTTGAGCTTGTTGGCTCGCCAAGTTTTGACTCGCACCATTATGCTTAGCGTGTGCTTGTCTGCCTTGTTCTTAGCTTGTCCCGATGGCACGACCTTGGGATCTCATTTTAGGCCTTGGGATCCGGTCGGGTCGTCACAGCTTAGGTATCGTAGCTATTGGTTAGCTATTTCGCCAGATAGGTTCCTTGGCCTAGTTGGGTTGGGTTTATTGTTGAGATTTTTAACGCCGAGTGTTCCTTGTAGGTATATTATGTCGAGCTTGGCGTGGAGCTAGTTCCAAGAGCACTCGCTCGAGTACCGCCGTGGTAATGAGAGAGGGGAAAACGTTAATGATCCGCGTGTGACTCCTCAACAAATGTTTAGAAGGGAAGACGATTCCACTATACTTGGGAGATTCTTGAAGTTGGAACCTGAGGGCTTCGATGGAGAGCCCGATGCTTCTAAAGCCGAACATTGGTTAGAAAGCATGGAGAAGATCTTTGAAGTTATGGGTTGTACGTCAAAGAGATGGTGACCCTAGCAAGTTGTTTAAGTTGAATGGTGCGGCCGACCATTGGTGGCATGTGTTACGAGATAGTTGGAGACACCATGGAGTGCCTCAAGTGTGGGAAAATTTCATAATGGAGTTTAGGGCACGCTTTATTCCTAAAGAGTTCGAGAAAGAAGAGAAATGGAATTTATTGCGCTAGAACAAGGAGATATGACTGTGGCTCAAGATTCAATGAAGTTCACGAGTTGGCTCGTTATCGTGGTTACTTAGTACCGATGAGGCTAAGAAGACCCATCGGTTTGTAAAAGGCCTAAAGATGAAGTATCGTAGGCGCTTATCCCATTACAACACTGAGTACCGAGATGCTGTGAATCGTGCTTATGCGATGGAGTTGGACATCGAGGAGTATGCTCAAAAGAGAACCTCGAGGGCTATTAAGAGTGATGATAATATTGGAGGGCAAGTAGCACCTCAGAAAGTTAATCAAGGAATCACACGTACTGGTAGACAGAGTGATGTTCCTACCTCTAGTCGGAGACGACGAGGCGGTGAGTTGATATGTAATTTTTGTATGAGGACAGGACATGCCGAGAATAGATGTTGGGGCAAGGCAGAAAGTGCTTTGCTTGTGGCGGTGATCATGTTCAGAAGATTGCCCGAAGATGAGGGTTAATCGCCGGGAGTACTAGTCGACAATCTTGTGGCTCCAAGAGAGATGGTGATGGTTAGCCAGAGTTTGAGGTCGTGTGCGCGTGGGCGTTGGCCATTATGAGTTTTGAAACCTATCCGAATAGGAAGGTATGCTCGTATATATATATTATACCGTTGTTACTATTATTGTTATTATGAGTACACGCCTTATCGGTAGCTCATGTGCATTCATACATACATTACATGGTGTATTGCATATTATTGGTTTATTGTTTGATTGGGGATAAAGCCCCAATGTGGTGTTGGTATGTGATATTGTTTGATTTGTGAATTGCCGGTAGGTAATCACACATGGTTTGTGGATTCTTGTGTAGTCTATGTATATATAGGACTATACTATATATAAAGAGCATTGGGGATGAATTTATGTTACGACGATAGTAACTCAATGGTTTTATGGGGTTACAGCCAGTAGGCCTATATTAAGAGCCTGGTATGAATACATGTATATATATGTATATATATATGAAAGCATGAATTGTATGATGATACTTATTGGTTTGATATGATACTTGTATATCCTATGGGGATCATGTTTAAGGTGATGAATAATATAACATCTATAATATTGTTTATGATTATTATGCGAGTAGGATACACTCGATTAAGTGCGAAAAGTTAAGTGTTGCGATTTATCGGTTGATTTTAGTTTCACGTGAACAAGTATGATGTTTCACCGCAATTTTGTTGAAGTTTTGATGTTTTGGAGACGCTTAGAATATACGCCGGTTGTAGACTTGGTCTAGAATTTAAGAAAGGTTGGAATTGTGGAATATAGACGATACGACTACTAGTAGCCGCGTCGGTACGTGGTGACTTCTAGTGAGTTTTCTTTGTTATGTGTACTAGGTACACGAGTTTTGTGGTAAATATGATTGTTGTTTGCCAAGGTAATAGACCTTGTTACTTGACTTGATTTCATTCAGTTATGTGCATTAGTTGTAGGGAACACCTACTTGATGCATCTACATTGTAGTATATTAAATTCTCATTTCATAATTATTATCTCCTGCTCATTCATTTCATTAGCATAGGAGACTATTGAAGGATGCTTAAAACTTTTTAATCATGAACCCTCAGATCCAAACGAAAGCTTTTGAAATCCAATTTAGCCGGTACCCTAAATTGGTGATCAAAAGAGGTTCGTTGGTGGACTAGGATTGGTAGTGAGTAGGTTAGACATTGACTATACCTCTTACCAAATGGAATGGACATAAATGGAAAGAATTTTCAAAACATTTCATTATTGTGCTCTTATGTGTTCTTACCCGCGATAGGGAGATCGCGAGTATTACTTGCGTGGCTTGAAATGTCAACTTGATTGCCTCTGATTTGGTTGAGAATTGCTCTATAGGCAATTATTACTTCTTGTAACTTAAGATCCTTTATGTGCGAATTTCATGGTGTGCCCTGGGACAAATAGTTTCGGTAGTTAAATGTTTATGGTATGCTTGAACTTGTTTTCATGTTAAACTTTGGGGTTTGTGTACAAGATTGGTTAGTGTTGTTCGTATGTGTTCGCGACTGCGAATATGAGTCATATTATTTCCAATCTAAAGAGTTTAGTGTTGTTGTGCCTATTGAGAGGTCCTGAACCCGAGTCCGGATCACGGTAGTTTGATCCTCATATACTTGGTTTGGTTATTGTGATGGTAGACTCAGGAGATTGAGTCTAGGTTTATGGTTTTGAGCATCGAGTGTTCACTGGGATTGTGAGACACCGTAGTGGTGTCTGGGTATTCCATGTTGAGGTGATGACCTAGCATTGGTTTGAGATATGCGGTTTAGAATTCGGACTAATTCTTTTTAAGGGGAGAGGATGTAAGATCCCGATTCCTGCTAGCTTGAATTGCGTGCAATGCTCGTGATTTCTTCTTTGGTTGATTGCTCGTTGGGTTTGTGAGAGAGTCTAAATGTGTATGAGAGATCACATTAAGACCAAAACACTTTTAAGAGATGTCATATAGTTGTTGACTTGCTAAAGTCAAAAGTCGTAACCCGACGATAGTCGAAATGCGACGCGATTGAGAGTTTATTCGGTTTTGTGTTCTCGACCTCGATTTGGTCCTAGATCTTTACATGATGATTAAATAACATGTTTAGATGTATTAGACTTCTAGTTGGATGCATTCCTTAAGTCTCGTGAAGTTTTGACGCTCGAGGATAGCAATTCTCCTTATCGCAGAAGTTTGAGATTGAGCCGGCGATCGCCTCGCTCTTCGGGAACTCATTTCCCTATCTGTTGTTCATCATCATCGAGAGGCATTCAGGCCTATTTTGTAGCCCTTATAGGTGTTTACAATCATGGGTTATTACCCTTCGGTTTGTGGTTTCATTCGACGCTTCGATAGCAAGTTGTTACGCCTTGCGCTCTGCTTTTGCCCCGAGTTGTTTCGGTGTTGTTTATGGGAGTTTAGACCTACTTTAAAAGTGGTTTGAGACTTGGATGGATTAGTTTAATGTTTGAGGACTTTAAGGGTTCAATTGGAGCCATTTTGAAGCTTTAAGGCTCGAGGATGCATGCGGGAGAGTCCGGACCGAGCAAGGAAGCAACAAAAGCCGGGAAGGGGTAGTCGAGTATGCGCCGATCACTTGGTAGCACCAAGCGACCGCATTGGTCCCTCGATGCCCTTACGGGATTTTGGTGGTGAATTGAAATGTTGTCCAACTATACCCACCCAAACCCAACCTAAACTAAACCTAAACCCTTCTAACTAACCTAAGACATGTCCTAAACATCTAATGGAGTTTTAGAGGTGGATTAGTTGGCTAATTAAGGAGAAATAATCCCACCCACTTAAATTAAACCCATTTACTCTCTAACATATATCAGCCGCATAATAATACGACTTACACTCCCATTTTCCGCACTTCACAAAGACGTGAGAGAGCCGAGAGAGGCGATTTCTAGGGCTTGAAGGGCTCGCCCTTGGAGGCCATAGCTTTGGTCTTCATTCCCCAATCTACACCGTGAGTTTTGAAGAGAAGGTTGAGGAGAACAACACCATCACTTGAATTTCGGATTACAACTTGTTGATAGGGCTGAACAAAGGTAAGTTTCTACCCTCTTTCTCCTTCTTTTGGCCCCATTGACCCTAGGGAAACAATCATCTTGCTAAGTGAGGTCAATGGGTGCAATTTCTAGGGTTGTTAGAGATGCCATGAACCCTAGGTTTCTAGTTGATGAAGATTCTTGATGAACCTATGTGAGACCTAGATTAGTATGAAATTCATATGCTAAATGGTCTATTAAACCTTGTTATGTGAATTGTTCATGTGTGTTGAGCTTGATTGGTAAAGATACTTGGAAGGGGATTTTGCCCAAATTATGATTTGGCTTATTAAACATAGATGTAAGCTTGATTAATATGTTATACATGTATAGTGTAGTATATTAATCCGGGTTGTGTGATTTAATGATGTTTTGGAGAGTATGATTGGTAAGGTGACTTAAATGAAATTATGCACAAATTGGCAAATTTGTTCTATGATGCATTGATAAGTGTTTTGTTGGGTTTATGTGAGTTCAATGAACTTGGGAAGATGGCTATTGATGATAGTTATGAATATAGGGGGTATTGAGACCCATGGCTTCTATGCCCTAAATTTTGAAAGGGTAGATTGACTCAACGGAGTCATTATAAGTTCGATAATGTGCTAAACGAACTTGGGTTGAAATCCTACGACGATTGATTTCGCTTTGATTAATGAAGTGAAACACGTAACTTCCAAACTTTAAATGGATTATGATTGTGATGTGTTATGTGGATTTTTAGTCTTGGGAATCAAGCCCGAATGAATATTGGGATTTTGTTGTAAACTTTAATGAATTATTACGGTGTGGATTTATGAAACACATAAAGAATGAAATGTAATAGTAAGACTCAACGGAGTCGTTATAAGGCCAATAAAATGATAATGAGCCTTGGGTTGAAACCCTACAATGTTTGGGTTTGTTTGGGTTATGTTTGTGCACACCGGTTTTTGGTTTGTGTCCAATTGAGACACTCATGTTATGGAGACTTATTAGAAATATATTTTGAGCATGCTTGTTAGAGCATGGGACAATAGAGACCAACGTATGGTCACGAGAATATTTAAGAGAAGATTAAGAAAGAATTCTCTCCTTAAGGATTTTGGTTGCGTGTATATAAAAACACTTTAGAGAAAGTGACTACGGAGTAGTCATGATGTTCTTGAGTATGGAATTAGTGATGTCGATCATGTATGACGATTAGGAGTAAGATTGAGTCCGGTGTACTTAAAATAAAGACTAAAATATTAAGTCTTGAATTGTGGATATTCTTAGACTAACGTAGTAGTCTTTGGTTTGATTTTGAGTTGAGGATTATGGTAGACCTCACATTATGATTTATTAAGCTTGTATGCTATACTTGATTTGGTGATGACTTGAGGAATAATGAGTACCTCAATATGTAGTTCTTGAACTAAACTTGTAAGTTAGTTGAACACAATGCTGGTTATATGCAAATATATGCATTGTTCATGATACTTTGGTAGAGCATTATGTCCTACTTGATTATATGCAAATATGTGCATGGATTATGGGATTTCGTGGAGCATTATGCCCTACTTGTTTATATGCAATTATGTGCATGGTTTATGAGATTGTTGTAGAGCATTATGTCCTACATGATTTAACGAGCCCGATAATAATGAACTTGGTCTCATTGGTTTATGCAAGTAAATATCTACTTGATCATTTTGGTTTAAGTCCAATGGGCGGGTTTGGTTGTTGTCAAGAATGGGACGATTCATAGTCTTTGGAAACAATCGCTATGAATCGCTGTGATTGGGTCCTTTTCTCCTCACTATTTGGCCAATAATAGTGGGATGTGGTCTCAAGATAGAGCCATCTAGCCTACTTTCGAGCTCCCATTTCATCCTGAGATCGGATGAATGTAACGAGTACTCATTAAGGAAACTGATGAGTTGTGATTATTTGGGGACGAAACCCCAGTGGTATGTGTGGGTACAGCCCGGATCTTGGTTTGAGATTGGAT